>JAIUJO010002957.1:27500-30000 GCA_023846275.1 Vanilla planifolia
ATCTTCTTCTTCTAGTTCTTCTTCTACTTCTTCTTCCTCCTCTTCGTCTTCTTCCTCTTCCACTTCTTCTTCCTTTTCTTCTTCTTCCTCTTTTCCATCTCCTTCTTGCAATTCTTCCTCTCCTTCTTCTTCTTCTTCTTGTATTTCTTCTTCTTCATTGACTTCTTCTTCTTCTTCTTCTACTTCTACTTCCTCTTCTTCTTCTTCCTATTCTCCCTCTTCCTCTTCTTCCTATTCTTCTTTTCCTTCTTTATCTTCTTTTTCTTCTTCTACTCCTTTTCCTTCTTCTTCTTCTTCTTCTTCTTCTTTTTCTTCTTCCCTTTCTTCTTCTTCATCTTCTTCCTCCTCTTCTCCTTCTTTAGCTTCTCCTTTATCTTCATCTTCTTCTACTTCTTCTTCTTATTATTATTATTATTATTTTTCTTCTTCCTTATCTTCTTCTGCTTCTACTACTTCTTGTTCTTCCTCTTCTCCTTCTTCTTCTTCTTCTTCTTCTACTACTTCTTCTTCCTCCTCTTCATCATCTTCATCTTCCTCTTCTTCTTCCCTTTTTTCTTCTTCATCTTCTTCATCTCCTTCTGGTAATTCTTCCTCTCCTTCTTCTTCTTCTTCTTCTTCTTCTTGTATTTCTTCTTCTTCATCTACTTCTTCTTCTTCTACTTCCTCTTCATCTTCTTCTTCTTCATCTTCATCTTGCTCTTCTTCTTCTTCTTCTTCTTCTTCCTATTCTTCCTCTTCCTCTTCTTCTTGTTCTTCTTTTTCTTCTTTATCTTCTTCTTCTTCTTCTTCTTCTTCTTCTCCTCCTTCTTTTCCTTCTTCTTCTTCTTCTTCTTTTTCTTCTTCCCTTTGTTCTTCTTCTTCTTCTTCTTCCTCCTCTTCTCCTTCTTTAGCTTCTTCTTCATCTTCTTCTTCTTCTTCTACTTCTTCTTCTTCTTCTTATTTTTCTTCTTCCTTATCTTCTTCTGCTTCTACTACTTCTTGTTCTTCCTCTTCTCCTTCTTCTTCTTCTTCTTCTTCCACTTCTTCTTCTTCTTGTTCTTCTTCTTCTTGTTCTTCTTCTTTTCTTCTTCTTCATCTTCTTCTTCTTCTTCCTCTTCTTCTTCATCTTCTTCACTAACTTCTTCTTCTTCTATATCTTCTTCGTCTGCTTCTACCTCTTCTTCCTCTTCATCTTCTTCTTCTCCTTCTACTTCTTCTTCTTCTTCTTCTTCCTCTTAATCCTCTTCTTCCTCTTCTTCTTCTTCTTCCCTTTCATCTTTTTCTTCTTGTAATTCTTCTTTTTCTTCTTCTTCTTCTTCTTCATCTTCTTCTTTAACTTCTTCGTCGTCTTCTTATTATTCTTCTTCTTCATTTTCTTAATCTTTTTCTGCTTTTTCTTCTTCTTCTTCTTCGTCTACTTCTTCCTCTTCTTTTACTTCTTTTACTTCTTTTTCTTCTTCATCTTCTTCTTCTTCTTCATATTCATCTTATTTTCTTGTTCTTCATCTTCTTCTACTTCTTCTTCTTCTTCTTCTTCATGTTCTACTTCTTGTACTTCTTCTTATTCTTCATCATCATCTTCTTCTTCTACTTCTTCTTCTTCTTCTTCTTCATTTTCTTCTTCTTCTTCTTCTTCTTCTTCTTCTTCTTCTACTACTACTACTTTTTCATCTTCTTCTTCACTTTCTTGTCCTTCTTCTTCTTCTTCTTCTTCTTCTTCTTCTTCTTCTTCTTCTTCTTTAGCCTCTTCTTCTTCTTCTTCTTCTTCTTCTTCTTCTTCTTCTTCTTCTTTTATATCTTTGTCTTCTTCTTCCTCTTCTTCTTCTTCTTCTTCAACTTCATCTTTAACTTCTTCTTCTTCTTCTTCTTCTTCTTCCTCTTCTTTTTCTTCCACTTCTTTCTTTTCTTTCACTTCTTCTTCTACTTCTTCCTCTTGTTCTTCCTCTTCTTCTTCATCTTCTACTTCTTCTTCTTCTTGTTCTTCTTCTTCTACCTCTTCTCCCTCTTCTTTCTTTTCTTTCACTTCTTCTTCTTCTTCGTCCCCTTCTTCCTCATCTTCTTCTACCACTACTACTACTTCTTTTTCTTCTTCTTTTTGTTCTTCTTCTTCTTATTGTTCTTCTTCATCTTCCACTTCTTCTTCTTTACCCTCTTCTTCCTCTTCTTCTTCTTCTTCGTATTCTTCTTCTCCTTCTTCTTCTTCTTTTTCTTCTTCTTCTTCATCTTCTTCATCACCATCTTCTTCTTCTTCTTTTACTTCTTCTTCTTCTTCCTCTTCTTCTTCTTCTTCTTCTTCTTTCTTTTCTTCTTCTTCTTATTGTTCTTCTTCTTCTTCTTCTTCTTCTTCTTCTTCCTCTCCTTCTTCCTCTTCTTCTTCTCCTACTTCTTCTTCGTCTTCTGCTTCTTCTACTTATTCTTCTTCTTCTTGTTCTTCTACTTCTTCTTCTTCCTTTTCATCATCTTCTTCATCTTCTTCTCATTCTTCTTCTTCTTATTCTACTTCATCTTCTTCATCTTCCTC
>JAIUJO010002957.1:50000-52500 GCA_023846275.1 Vanilla planifolia
GTACAACTATTTCTTCTTCTTCTTCTTCTTCCTCTTCTTCTAATCCTTCTGCTTCTTCTCCTACTCTTCTTAATATTCTTCATCATCTTCTTCTTCTTCTACTACTACTACTATTTCATCTTTTTCTTCTTCTTCTATTTCTTCTTCTTCTACTTCTTCTCTTTCATTTTCTTCTTCTTGTTGTTTTTCTTCTACTTCTTCTACAACTTCTTCTACTTCTTCTTCTACTACTTCTTCTACTACTTCTTCCTCTTCTTCTTCTTCTTCTTCTTCTTCTTCTTTTTCTTCTTCCTCTTCTTCTTCTTCTTCTTTCAACTTCTTGTTCTTCATCATCTTTTTATTTTTCTTCTTCTTCTTCTTCTTCTTGTACTTCTTCTTCCCCTTATTCTTCTTCTTCTTCTTCGTCTCCTTTTTCTTCTTCTTCTTTTTCCTCTTCTTCTTCTACTTCATCTCTTTCTTTGTCTTCTTCTTCTTATTCTTTTTCTACTTCTTCTTCTTCTTCTTCATCGTCTTCGTCTTCTTCTTCTTCTTCTACTTCTTTTTCTTCTTCTTCCACTTCTTTTTCTTCTTCTCCTTCTACTTCTTCATCTTCTTCTTCAACTTCTTCTTCTCCTTCTATTTTTTCTTCTACTTTTCTTCCTCTTCTTCTTCTCTTTCTCCTACTTCTTCTTCTTCTTCCTCTTCTCCTTCTTCTGCCACTACTACTTCTTCTTCTTCTTCTTCTTCTTCTTCTTTGTCTTCTTACTCTTCTTCTTCTTCTTCTTCCTCTTCTTCTTCTTCTTCTTCGTCTGCCTCTTTATCTTCTTCTTCTTCTTCTTCTTCTTCTTCTTTTCTTCTTTTTCTTCTTCTTCTTCTTCTTCTTCACCTTCTTCTTCTTCTTCTTTTTCTTCTTTCATTACTACTTCTTCTACTTCTTCTTCTTCTTCTTTTTCTTCTTCTAATACTTTTTCTTCTTATTATTCTTCTTCTTCTTTTTGTTCTTCTTCTTTGTCATCTTCTTCTTCTTCGTCTTCTGTTTCTTCTTCTTCTTCTTCTTCTTCTCCTGCTTCTTCTTCTTCCTCTTTTTCTTTTTCTTCTTCTTCATCATCTTCTTCTTCTCTTCTTCTTCATCTTCTTCTTGTTATTCTTATTCTTTTTCTTCTTCTTCTTCTTCTTCTTCTCTTCTCCTTTTTCTTCAACTTCTACTACTTCTACTTCTTCTTCTTCTTTGTCTTCTTCTTCTTCTACTTCTTCTTCTTCTTGTTCTTCTTCTTTTTCTCCTTTTGCTTCTACTTTCTCTTTTCCCTCTTCTTCTTTTTTTCTTCTTCTTCCTCTTCTCTTCTCCTTCAACTCTTTCTTTTTCTTAATCTTCTTTTTCTTTTTCTACTTGTTCTTCTGCATCTTCTTCTTGTTGTTCTACATTTTCATCAACTTCTTCTTCTTCATCATTATCTTCTTCTTGTTTATCCTCTTCTTCTTCCTCTACAACTTTCTTTTTTTCTTCCTCTTCTTCTTCTTCTTCCTATTCTTGGTCTTCTTCTTCTTGTTCTTCTTCTTATTTTTCTTCTTCTTATTCTTGTTCATTTTATTCTTCTTCTTCTTCATCTTCCTCTTCTTCTTCTTCCACTTCTTCTTCTACCCCTTCTTCTTCTTCTTCTAATTCTATCTTCATCACCTTCATCTTCTTCTCCTTCTTCTTCTTCTTCTTCTTCTTCTCCTGCTTCCTCTTCTTCCTCTTTTTCTTTTTCTTCTTCTTCATCATCTTCTTCTTCTCTTCTTCTTCATCTTCTTCTTGTTATTCTTATTCTTCTTCTTCTTCTTGTTATTCTTATTCTTCTTCTTCTTCTTCTTCTTCTTCTTCTTCTCTTCTCCTTTTTCTTCAACTTCTACTACTTCTACTTCTTCTTCTTCTTTGTCTTCTTCTTCTTCTACATCTTCTTCTTCTTGTTCTTCTTCTTCTTCTCCTTTTGCTTCTACTTTTTCTTTTCCCTCTTCTTCTTTTTTTTCTTCTTCTTCCTCTTCTCTTCTCCTTCAACTCTTTCTTTTTCTTAATCTTCTTTTTCTTCTTCTACTTCTTCTTCTGCATCTTCTTCTTGTTGTTCTACTTTTTCATCAACTTCTTCTTCTTCATCATCTTCTTCTTGTTTATCCTCTACTTCTTCCTCTACTACTTTCTTTTTTTCTTCCTCTTCTTCTTCTTCTTCCTATTCTTCGTCTTCTTCTTCTTGTTCTTCTTCTTATTTTTCTTCTTCTTATTCTTGCTCATTTTATTCTTCTTCTTCTTCATCTTCCTCTTCTTCTTCTTCCACTTCTTCTTCTACCCCTTCTTCTTCTTCTTCTAATTCTATCTTCATCACCTTCTTCTTCTTCTCCTTCTTCTTCTTCTTCTTCTTCTTCTTCTTCTTCTTCTGCTTCTTCTTCTTCTTCTTCCTCCTCTTCTAAATCTTCTTCTTCCTCCTCTTCTTCTTATTTTTCTTCTTCTTCTTCTTCTTCTTCTTTTTCTTCTTTTAGTTCTACTTCT
>JAIUJO010002957.1:57500-60000 GCA_023846275.1 Vanilla planifolia
TTTCCTGTTCTTCTTCTCCGTCTTCCACTTCTTCTTCAACTTCCTCTTCTTCTTCTTGTTCTACTTCTTCCTTCTCTTTTTCTTCTTTTTCTTCTTCTTCTTCTTCTTCTCCTTTTGCTTCTTCTTCTTCTTCTTCTTCTTCTCCTTCTACTGCTTTTTCTTCAACTTTGTCACCTTCTGTTCTTCTAATTCTCGTTCTTCTACTTCTTCTTCTTCTTCTTCATCTTCTTCTTCTTCTTCTTAATATTCTTCTTCTTCTTCTTCTTCTTTTCCTTCTTCTACTTCTTCTCCTTCTTCTTTGTCTTTGCCTTCTTCTTCTCCTTCTTCTTCTTCTTCTTCTTCTTCTTTGTCTTCGTCATCCCCTTCTTCATCTTCATCTTCGTCTTCTTCTTCATCTTCTTCTTCCTCTTCTTCTTCTTATTCTTCTACTCCTATCTTATTCTTCTAATTCTTTGTCTTCTTCTTCTTTTATTTCTTCCTTCTCTTCTTCTTCTTCTTCTTCTTCTTCTTTTTCTCCTTCTTCTTCTTCTTTTTCTTCTTCCTCTTCTTCTTCTTCTTCCTCATCTTCTTCTTCTTCACCTCCTTCTTGTTCTTGTTCTTCCTTTTTGCCATCTTCTTCTTCCTCTTATTCTTCTTCTTCTTCTCCTTCTTCTTCTTCTTCTTCTTCTTCTTCTCCTTCTTCTTTTTCCACTTCTTCTTTCTCTTCTTCTTCTTCTTCGTTTCATCCTCTTTTTCTTTACGTTCGTTCTCTTCTACATCTTCTTCTTTTGCTTCTTCTTCTTCTTCCTCCTCTTCTTCGTCTTCTTCTTCTCCTTCTTATTCTTTTTCTTGTTATTCATCATCATCATCTTCTTGTTCTTCCTCACAATGTTCTTCTTCTCCATCAATTTCTTCTTCTACTTCTACTTCTACTTCTACTTCTACTTCTTCTACTTCTTCTCCTTCTTCCCTTTCTTCTTTACCTTTTTCCTAATCTTCTTCTGCATCTTCTTCTTCTTCTTCTTCTCCATCTTCTTCTTCTTCTTCTACACTTTCTTCTTCTTCCTCTTCTTCTTCTTCTTCTTCTTTGCCTTCATCTACTTCTTCTCCTTCTTTGTCTTTGCCTTCTTCTTCTCCTTCTTCTTCTTCCTCTTCTTCGTCCTCTTCTTCTTCATCTTCAACTTCGTCTTCTTCTTATTATTCTTCTTCTTTTTCTTCTTTTTCTTCTTGTTCTTGTTCTTCTTCTTCTTCTTCCTCTTCCTCTTCTTCTTCTTCTTCTTCATCTTCTTCTTCTTCTACTTCTTCTTCTTCTTCCTATTCATCCTCTTCTTCTTCTTCTTCTTCTCCTTCTTCTACTTCTTCTTCTTTGTCATCATCTTCTTCTTGTTCTTCTACATCTTCTTCTTCTTCTTCTTCTTCTTCTTCTTCTTCTTCTTCTCCTTCTTCTTCTTCTTCTTATTCTTTTTCTCCTCCTTTCTTCTTCTTCTTCTTTCTTCCTCTTCTTCCTCTTCTTCTTCTTCTCCATCAACCTCTTCTTCTTCTACTTCTTCTTCTTGTTCTTCTTATTCTTCTTTTTCTTCTTTTTCTTCTTCTTTTCTACTACTTCTACTTTTCCACATTTTTCTTCTTCTTCTTTTACTTCTACTTCTTCTTCTTCTTCTTCTTCTTCCTCTTCTTTTCTTCTTCCTCTTCTTTTTCTTCTTCTACTTCTTCTTCTTGTTTTTCTTTATCTTCCTTCTTCCTCTTCTTCTTCTTCTTCTTCTTCTACTTCTTCCTCATCTTATTCTTCTTCTTCTTCTTCTTCTTTTCTTCTTCGTCTTCTTCTTCTTCTTCTTCACCATTTTCCCTCCCGCTCTTCTTCTTCTTCGTTTTCTTCTTCTTCTTCTTCTTCTTCTTCTTCTTCTCCTTCTTCTTCTTCTTCTTCTTCTTCTACTTCTTGTCCTTCTTCATTTTCTTCTCCCTTCTTGTTCTTCTTCTTCTCCTCCTTGTTCTCCTCCTCCTTCTTCTTCTTGTACATCTTCTTCTTCTCCTACTTTTTCTTCTTCCTCTCCTTCTTCTTCTCCTTCTTCTCCTTCTTCTTCTTCTTCTTCTGCTAATACTACTACTACTTATTCTTCTTCATCATCTTCTTCTTGTTCTTCTTATTGAGTTTCTTGTTCTCCTTCTTCATCATCATCATTTTCTTCTTCTTCTTCTTCTTCTTCACCTTCTTCTGATTCTTGTTCCTATTCTTGTTCTTCTTTTGAAGCTTCTTCTACTTCTTTTTCTTCAACTTCTTCTTCTACCGCTTCTTCTTCTCCTTCTTCCTTTTCTTCTTTACATTTTTCTTAATCTACATCCACTACTTCTTCTTCTTCTTCTTCTTCTCCTTCTTCTTATTCTTCTCCTCCTCCTCCTACTTCTTCTTCTTATTCTTCTTCATCTTCTCCTTCTCCTTCTTCTCGTTCTTCTTCTTCTTATTGTTTTTCTTCTACTTCTTCTTCCTCTTCTTCTTTTTTCTTCTTCATCTTCCACTTCTTCT
>JAIUJO010002957.1:80000-83151 GCA_023846275.1 Vanilla planifolia
CCTCTTCTTCTTCTTCATCTTCTTCTTCCTCTTTTTCTTCTTCTCTATCTTCTATTTCTTATTTTTTTTCTCCTCATTCTCCTTTTTCTTCTTCTTCTTCTTCTTCCTCCTTTTTTTTCTACATTTTCTACCTCTTCCACTTCCTCAACTTCTTCTTCTTCTTCTCTAGTTCTTGTTCTTCTTCATCTTCTTCTTCTTCTTCTTCCATTTCTTCTTCTTCTTCTTCTACTTCTTCTTTCTTCCTCATCATTTTCTTCTTCTTCTTCCTTTTCATCTTTTTCTTCATTGTCCTCTTCTTCTTTTTGTTCTTCTTTTTCTTCTTCTTCCTCTTCTTCTTCTTCTTCTTCATCTTCAACTTCTTTTAAGTCTTCTTCTTCCTCTTCTTCTTCTTCTTCTTCTTCTTCTACTACTACTACTTCATTTGCTTCTTCTTCTTCTTCTTCTTCTACTTTCTCTTCTTTTTCTTTTTCTTCTTCTTCTTGCTTCTTCCTCTTCTTCTTCTTCTTCTACTTCTTCTTCTTCGTCTTCTTCTTATTCTTCTTCTTCATCTTCTTCTTCTTCTTCTTCTTCTGCCTCTTCTTCCTCTTCCTCTTCTTCTTCCTCTTCTTCTTCTTCTTCTGCCTCCTCTTCTTTCTCTTCTTCTTCTTCTTCCTCTTCCTGTTCTTATTCCTCTTCCCTTTTTTCCTCCTCTTCTTCTTCCTCTTCTTCTTCCCCTTCTTCTTCTTCTTCTTCCTCTTCTTCTTCCTCTTCTTCTTCCTTTTCTTCTTCTTCTCCTTCTTCTTCTTCTTCTTCTTCTTCTCCTTCTTCTTCTTCCTCTCTTACTTCTTCTTCTTGCTCTCCATCTTCTTCCACTTCATCTACTTCTTCCTCTCCTTCTTCTTCTTCTTCTTCTTCATTTTCTTCTTCATCATCTTCTTCTTCTTCTCCTTATTCTTCTTCTTCTTCTTCTTCTTCGTATCCTACTTGTTCGTATTCTTCTTCTTCTTCTCTTATTCTTCTTCTTGTTATTCCTCTCCATCTTCCTCTTCTCCTTCTTTTTTTTTCCACTTCTTCCTCTTCTCCTTCCTCTTCTTCTTCTTTTTCTTCTTCTTCTTCTTCTTCTTTTCCTCTTCTTCTTCTTCCTCTACATCTTCGTCCTCCTCGTCTTCATCTCCTTCTTCTTCTCTATCTTCTTCTTCTTCTTCTTCTTCTGCTCGTTCTCCTTCTTCCTCTTCTTCTCCTTCTACATTTTCTTCTTCTTCTTCTTCTTCTTCTTCTTCTTCTTCTACTTGTTCTTCTTCTGGTTCTTCTACTTCTTCTTCTTCCTCCCCCTCTTCTTTTTCTTTTTCTTCTTCTTTTTCTTCTTCTTTCGCCTCTTCTTCTTTCTTCTTCCACATCTTCTTCTTCTTCTTCTTCTTCTTCTCCTTCTTTGTCATCTTCTTCTTCTTGTTCTTCTTCTTCCTCTTCTTCTTCTTCTTCTTATTCTTCTTCTTCTTCTTCTTATTCTTCTTATTCTTATTATTATTATTATTATTCATCTTCTTCTGCTTCTTCTTCTTCTTTTAATACATCTTCTTCTTCTTCTTTTTCTTCATCTTCTTCTTCTACTTGTTCTGCATATTCTTCGTCTTCTTCTTCTTCTTCCTCCTCTCTTTCTTCTTCTTTGTCTTCTTTTTATTCTTCTTCTTCTTCTTTTTCTTCTTCTTCTTCTTCTTCTTCTTCCTCTTCTTCTTCCTCTTCTTCTTCTTCTTCTTCTTCTTCTTCTCCTTCTTCTTCTCCTTCTTCTTCTTCTTCTTCTTCTTCTTCTTCTTTTTCTTCGTCTTCCACTTCTTCTTCTTGTTCTCGTTCTTCTTCTTCTTCTTCTTTCTATCTTTCTTTCATTCTTTCTCTCTTTTTCTACTTTTATTTCTTCTTCTTCTTCTTTTCTTTCTTCTACTTCTTCTTCTTCTTCCACTTCTTCTTTTTCTTTTTCTTCTTCTTCATTTTCCTCTTCTTTTTCTTTTTCTTCTTCTTCTTCTTATGCATCTTCTCCTTCTTTTTCTTCTTCTTCATGCTATTCTTCTTCTTTTTCCTCTTCTTCTTCTTCCTCTCCTTCATCTTCTTCTTCTTCTTCTTCTTATTCTTCTTTCTTTCTTTCTTTCTTTCTTTCTTCTTCTTCTCCTCCTTCTTCTTCTTCTTCTTCTTCTTCTCCTCCTCCTTTTTCTTCTTGTTCTTCTTCTTCTTCTTCTTCTTCTTTTTCCTCTTCCTCTTCTTCTTCTTCTTCTTCTACTTTTTCTTCTTCCTCTTCTTCTTCTTCTTCTTCAGCTTTTTCTTCATCTTCTTCCTCTTTTTCTTCTTCTTCTTCTTCTGCTTCTTCTTCGTCTTCTTCTTCTTTTTGTTGTTCTTCTACTTCATCATCTTCTTCTTCCTCTTCTTCTTCTACTTCTACTTCTTCTACTTCTTCTTCTTCTTCTTCTTCTTCATCAACCTATTCTAAATTTTCTACTACTTCTTTTTCTTCTTCTTCTTCTTCTTCTTCTGATTCTTCTTCTTCTTCTTCTTCTTCATCTACTTCTGGTTCTTAATCATCATCATCTTCTTCTTCTTCTTCTTCACGCTCTTTTTCTTCTTCTTCTTTTCATCATCTTCTTCTTCTTTTTCTTCTACTTCTTCTTCTTCTTCTTCTTCTTCTTCTTCTTCTTCTTCCTTTCCTTCTTTTTCTTCTTCTTCTTCCACTTCTTCCTCTTATTTTTCTACTTCATCTTCATCTTCTTCTTCTTTTTCTTCCTTCTTTTACTTCATCTTCTGCTTCTACTTCTTCTTCTTCTTCTTTTTTCTTCATCTTTTTCTTCTTCTTCTTCTTCTTCTTCTTCATTTTCTTCTTCTTCTTCTTCTTCTTCTTCTTCTTCTTCTTCTTCTTCGACTTCTTGTTCTTCATCATCATCTTCTTCTTCTTCTTCTTTTTCTGCTTCCCTTTCTGCTTCTTCTTCTTCTTCTTTTTCTTCTTCTCTTCCTCCTCCTCCTCCTCCTTCTTCCTCTTCTTCTTCTTCTTCTTCTTCTTCTTCTTTCTTTTCTTCTTCTTGTTCTTCTTCTTCTTCTTTTTCTTCTTTATCCTTTACTTCTTCTTCTTCTTCTTCTTCTTGTTCTTGTTCGTCTTCTTCTCCTTATTCTTCTTCTTCTTCTTCTTCTTCTA
>JAIUJO010002729.1:0-5000 GCA_023846275.1 Vanilla planifolia
AACAAGAAAAAGTAGAAGTTGAAGTAAAAAAGAAGGAGAAGAAGAAGTGGTGGAGGTGGAGGAGGAGGAAGAAGAAGAAGAAAAGAAGAAGAAGAAGAAGAAGACGAAGAAGAAGAAGAAGATTATGATGAAGTAGTAGTAAAAGAAGAAGAAGAAGAAGAAGCAGAAGAAGATAAAAAAACGCAAAGAAGAAGAAGAAGAAGAAAAAGAAAAAGATGAAAAATTAGAAGAAGAAGAAGAAGAAGTAGAAGGAGAAGAACAAGTAGTAGAAGAAGAAGAAGAAGAAGTAGAAGTTAAAGAAGAAGAAGAAGATGAAGAAGAAAAAGAAGTAGAAGAATTCGAAAAAGAAGAAGAAGAAGAAGAAGAAGAAGAAGAGCACAATGAAGATGAAGAAGAAAAAGAAGAAGTAAAAGAAGAAGAAGAAGATGATGATGATGAAGAATAAGAAGTAGAAGAAGAAGAAGAAGAAGAGATGAAGATGAAGAAGAAGAAGAAGAAGAAGAAGAAGAACTAAAAGTAAATGAAGGAGTGGAAGCAGAAGAAAAAGAAGAAGAAGAAAAAGATGATGATGAAGAAGAAGAAGAAAAAGAAGAAGAAGAAGAAGTAGAAGAAGAAGAAGAAGTAGAAGAAGAAAAAAGAAGTTGAAGATCAAAAAGTTATAGTAGAAGAAGAATAAGAAGTATAAGAGAAGTAGTAGTAGTAGTAGAAGAAGAAAAAGAAGAAGAAGAAGAAGAAGTAGCCGAAGAAGAAAAAAAAACCTGAAGATGAAGAAGAAGTAGAAGAAGGAGAAGAAGAAGAAGAAAAAAGAAGTAGTAGAAGAAGAAATAAAAGTAGAAAGCAAAAAGAAGAAGAAGAAGTAAAAGATTAAAAAGAAGAAGAATAAGAAGAAGTTGAACAATAATAAGAAGAAGGTGAAAAACAATAAGAAGAAGAAGAAGAAGAAAAAGGAAGAGGAAGATAAAGAAGCAAGTAGAAGTCGAAGAAGAGAAGAGGAAGAAAGAAGTTGAAGTAGAAAAAGAAGAGGTAGTAGAAGAAGAAGAAGCAGAAGAAGAGAAGAAGAAGAAGAAGAAGAAGAATGTATGTAATTTGTAATTTGTACGCATCTTCACTTTTCCTTTCAAGCTTGCATCTTCCTTTTTCCTTTCAATCGCAGCAGATAATGTAACATTTGTATGCAATTTGTATGCAACCTCACATCAGAGAAGACACCACTCAACACAATACAAAACGGATGAAGAAATGCAACATTTAAGGTGAAGAGCAAAGCTAATGCCATTGTTGTTTAAGATTCTTTGGTCTTTTCCTCTCCACTGAAAAGCCTTCATCTATTACTTTCCTTTTCTTGTTGCTTCCTTTGTTGAGAACATCTTCAATGTTGTTGTTTCCCTTCTTTTTCTCTTTACATTCCCTCTTTTAGTATGATGGACGTCGGAAAGCAACGAAACTTTGTTTTGCGAGGGCAATTGATGTTCGTTGGGTGCGGCGCGCACGCGGTTTTCATCCTGTAATCAATTCTACAATTGCTACAGTTGTATTTCCTACTGTAGTCAAGCTTTCGCATGGTGCGCCCACGCGTGGGTGGCTCAACTTCGGGCTACGGCTGTGCTTCTTGTTTTGCTTATTAGCGTCGGCCATGTGCTGTGCTCAGGTAACCTCTCTGCAAATTTCAAACCTATGGTTTACTGTTCACAGCTCATGGCGCGACTTCGTAAGGAAGATGACATTTCAGCACACTACTCATATTTTCAAATTTGAAATTTCAAATTTGAACTTGGCCTACGTGCATTTGCACTGGTGCAGTATATCATTTGGGGTGTCGCATAGAGCAAGTTATCTCTATTCTATTTTCTTGTTTGGCTTTCACGAACATGCGTGATAGCATTTGGCATGCTCTCCTTCTGCTATGGTGTTGTGGTGTTTTTTCCTCAGCTTGTTCCTACAATTGTGCGTTTGCCGGTGCAAATTCAAGTTCACTGGCCGGGTGCTCGACATATTACCTTATGCTTTTGCTAGGGGGATCCTTATTGCGCTGGCTGCTTTTCCTGTGCTTTTTTGTGGGAGGTGGTGCACAGTGCATGGTTGCGGCACACACATGGTAATGTTTATGGAAGGTCTTGTTACTAAATTTCATCGATCCCTGATTGCATTGTGCAGGTGGAGTAGGGCTGAGATTGGTGCTCTTATTCATGGCAACACTGAGTTGGGGAATAAAATCAATGCACTACAAACAAAAGAATTTGATCTTGGTCTCGATGTTGAGGAAAAATCCTCGCTTAGCCAATTGATTGTTGATTTCTAGAGAAAAGGTGCTTTGGAAGAAAAAATGGTGGTGGCAACGTGCCAAACTTCAATGGGTTCAACTTGGAGATAAGAATACAAGATTTTTTTCATGTTTGCAGCAACATCTAGATAGTGCAAATAACAATATCATGTGTATGATGAATGATTTGGGGGAGCATATCACGTCTGCGTAGGGTATTGGTGATATTCTTACACACTATTTTGAGTCTAAGTGGAGCTACAGCAGTTTCGCCTCCCCCTTGAGACACTTTTTCACCGTGCAATCGCATTTTTGAAAACCCAGTGTGATTTGCTCTTGCAAAAGGTTATTGATAGGGAGGTCATAAGTGTAATAAGGGCCATTAAGAAAATAGGGCACCTGGGATGGATGGGATCACTGCTGAGTTTCTTAATGGTTAATGTGATGTCATTCATAATGATATTGTCCATGCAGTTTTGGCATTCTTTGAGTTGAAGAACATGCCTATGTCATGGAAAGACACATTGATTGTTCTTATACTTAAGAGAAAGGGTGCTAACAAAAGCCTAACCATTTTTTGGGCCAATTAGCTTATGTAATGCTATCTATAAAATTGTGGCCAAGATCCCTTGTGGAAAGACTGAAGTATGTGCTGCCAAGATATTATTTCGATGGAACAAGGGTGCCTTTGTGCTGGGTAGAGCTATCACTAATAATATTTTCGTTGCTCATGAGATGGCATCCAGAATGTACTCATCGAAGTCTAAGGTTGGCATGATGGCTATTAAAATTGATATGGAGCAAGCTTATGATAGTGTGAAGTGGTGCTTTGTGATTGATATGATGAGATTTCTTGGTTTTCCCACCACTTGGTGTGATTGGATTAGTGTCTGGATTTCTTCTCCTAAATACGGTGTTCTGCTCAATGGTGTCCAAGCTCCCTTGGATTATGGCTCATAAGGGATTGCGGCAAGGGTTTCCTTTATCACCTTACCTATTCACTATTGTGACTGAGCACTTCTCGGCACTTACATGTGAGTATAAGGTGTGTGCATTTCTAGGCTTTCGCTGCGAGCAGTGTGCGCCCCTTGTATCCCATCTCCTTTTCGTCGATGACATTATTATGTAAGCAACTACTACGTGCGACGTTGTGGGGCGCTGTTCACACGATCATGCAGGAGTTTGGTATGCTCGCTGGGCTTATGGTTAATCTGGAAAAATCCAAGGTTTTCTTCAGCAAGGCTATGATTGAATGTAGGAAGAAGAAAATGGCAAAAAGAATTTGCATGTCACAAGGCGAGCATTTAAGCTGTCTTGGTGTGCTTATTTTAGCAAAACTGCTATCAAAGATGACTTCAATTTCATTATACAGAAGCTGGAACAAACAAATTGCTAGATTGGCATGCTAGGCCGCTATCTATGGCAAGCAGGGTGGATCATGATTAATGCTATGCTTGCTACTATTCCCAACCATGTCCTTTGCCACTGTGGATTCCTAAAGGTGCTATAGATGCTGTCAAAAGAATAATTAGGCATTTTCTTTTGTGCGGTGCCGCTAACACCAATTCAATTAACTATTTCAATTGGATACATTCACTCTCCCTAAGTAGTTGGGGGGTTCTCGGGATTCATGATTTGGGCACATGGCAGCGTGTTTTGAAGTTTAAGCAGTGTAAAAGATTGCTTATGCCTCAAGACTGCTTATGGTTTAATATTATGCGTAGCAAGTACTCAAATATGCATGCTTTCCACAAAACTCCGCGTGGCGCATCCCAGGCCTACAGACTTACCATGAATGCTATGCCGCATGCTTTGTCCTGCTTTGTTTGGAGACTCGGGGATGGGATGACTACCTTGTTCTCGAAGGATAATTGGTTGGGTTTCTTCCAATTAGGTATTGGTCCTACTTTTTATCAATATGGATGTGGCCTGGCCAATTTTTGTAGGGGAATGCTTCGTTGATGATGGGGGCTGGGATGAGATCAAAGTCTATGCCTGGGCTAGTGATGCACTATATGATAGAGAGATGCATGTTCCATGATATCATAAGCATAACAAAGATATTCTATTGCAATCACATATTGAAATCCATGAAAATTAACAATGGGAAGCTTTACATGTGCTTGAAGAGTGATGCTGATAAGGGGGATATCGTCATGTCAAAGAACATTGCTGCTCAATTCACGTGGATTTGGAGGCTGAAGGTGGCACCCAAGATTCGCATGTTTATCGGGGTGCTTCGCGAGCAATACTTTGCCAACTGAGGATTGGCTCGGGGCGCAGGGGCTCGTTGCATGTCACAACAGCATCTGGGGTTGCCCCCACCATCGAATCCTTGCACAACATCTTCTGGGACTACCCGCACAGGTAGGAGGTTTTGGAGGCGAGCGTGCGTTGCACGTTGCTGTGGATGCACATTGACATTCCACATGTGTGCGTGGCGAGGTGGATTTTTGTTCAGTGCTTCGTTAGCTGTGCGATAGTTTCTAGTCTATGGTGACGTGATGATGTGATGCATGCCTCAACTATTGCTACTATGCTCCACAGCATTTGGTGTGAATAGGAATGCAAGGAAACACAATAACCAGGTGACCACGGAAACTATCTTGATTCAAAACATCCAAAAGGCCTCCTCAACAGTGAAGATGTAGTATATTGTGTATCCAAATTTTGCCCAAATGGGAACCTTTACAGCTCCTCAGAGCTGTGTGTTGCCTTGCCTTGGGTTCCCCCGTCTCGT
>JAIUJO010002729.1:12500-20000 GCA_023846275.1 Vanilla planifolia
GAAAAGTAGTAGTAGTAGTAGTAGCAGTACAAGAAGAAGAAGAAGAAGAAGAAGAAAAAGAAGAAGTAGAAGAATAAGAAGAATAAGAAGTAGTAGTAGTAGTAGTAGAAGAAGAAGAAGAAGAAGAAGAATTAGAAAGAAGAAGAAGAAGAAGAAGAAGAAGAAGAGGAAGACGATAAAGAAGTAGAAGAAAAAGAAGAAGAAAAAAAAGTAGAAGAAGAGGCCGTAGAAGAAGAAGAAGAAGAAGAAGAAGAGGAAGAAGATAAAGAAGTAGAAGAAGAAGAAAAAGAAAAAAAAGTAGAAGAAGAGGCAGTAGAAGAAGAAGAAGAAGAAGAAAAGGAAGAAGAAGAAGAAAAAAAATAAAACAAGTAGAAAAGAACAAGAAGAAGAAGAAAAAGAAGAAAAGGAAATGACTGAAATAGAAGAAGTAGAAGAAGTGGAAGAAAAAGAAGAACAAGCAGAAGAAGAAGAAGATGTAGAAAAAGTTGATGAAGAAGAAGTGGAGATGGAAGAAGAAGAAAAAGAGAAAGAAGAAGAAGTAGAAGAAGAAAAAGATGTAGAAGTAGAAGAAGAAGAAGAAGAAGTTGAAGATTGTGATGAAGAAGTAGAAAAAGAAGAAGAAGAAGATGATGATGATGATGGTGATGAAGAATTAAAAAAAAGAAGAGGAACAAGAATAATAATAATAATAATAATAATAATAATAAGATGAAGAAGAAAAAGAAGTACAAAAGAAGAAGAAGAAGAAGAAAAAAAGAAAAATAAAAAGTTAATGTGAAAGAAGAAGAAGAAGAAGTGGAAGTAAAAGAAGAACATGCAAACAAAGAAGAAGTAGAAGTAGAAAAAGATGAAGGAGAAGAAGAAGAAAAAGAAGAAGAAGAAAAAGAGGAAGAAGAAGAAGTAGAAGAAGAAGAAGATGAAGAAGAAGAAGATGAATAAAGAGAAGAGGAAGGTGAGGAAGAAGAAGAAGAAGACAAAGAAGAAGAAGAAGAAGAAGAAGAAGAAGAAGAAGATGGAGAGGAAGAAAAAGAAGAAGAAGTAGAGGAAAAAAGAAGAAGTGAAAGTAGAAGAAGAAGAAAAAGAAAAAGAAGAAGAAGAAGAAGAAGAACAAGAGGAACAAGAAGAAGAAGAAGAAGAATAAAGGAACAAATAGAAAGAGAAAAAGGAGAAGAAGAGAAAAAAGAAAAAAGAGGTTGAAGTAAAGAAGAACAAGAAGAAAAAGAAGTAAAAGAAAAAGAAAAAGAAGAAGAAAAAGAAGAAAATGTTTAACTAGAAGAAGAAAAACGAGTAAAAGCAGAAGTTGAAGCAACAGAAGAAGTAGAAGAGAAGAAAAAGAAGATATGGAGGAGGAGGAGGATGAAGAAGAAGAAAAAGTAGAAAATGTTTAACAAGAAGAAGAAAAACGAGTAAAAGCAGAAGTTGAAGCAAAAGAAGAAGAAAAAGAAGAGAAGAAAAAGAAGTAGAGGAGGAGGAGGAAGAAGAAGAAGAAAAAGTAGAAGTAGTAGTAGTAGACGAAGAAGAAGAAGAAGAAGAAGAAGAAGAAGAAGAGGTAGAAGAAGAAGAAGAAGAAGAACAAGAAAAAGAAGAAGAAGAAGAAGAAGAAGAAGAAGAAGAAGAAGAATAAGAAGAAGTGGAAGAAGAAGACTTAGAAGAAGAAGATGATGAAGAAGAAGATGAAAAATAAAGAGAAGAAGAAGGAGAGGAAAAAAGAAGAAGAAGAGGAAGAATAAGAAGAAGAAGAATAAGAAGGAGGAGAAGAAGAAGATGAAGAAAAGAAGAAGAACACAAAGTGGAGGAAAAGAAGAAAAAGAAGATGAAGAATAAGATAAAGGAGGAGAAGAAGAAGATGAACAAAAAGAAGAAGAAGAAGAAGAAGAAGAAGAAGAAGAAGATGAAGAAGAAGAAAAAGAAGAAGAAGAAGAAGCCAAAAAAGAAGAAGAAGAAAAAGTCAAAGAAGAAGAAGAAGAAGAAAAGTAGTAGTAGTCATAGTAACCGTAGAAGAAGAAGAAGAAGAAGAACAAGAAGAACAAGAAGAAGAAGAAGAAAAAAGAAGTAGAAGAATAAGAAGAAGTAAAAGAAGAAGAAGAAGTGGAAGAAGAAGAAGAAGTAGAAGATGAAGCATTAGAAAGAAGAAGAAAAGGAAGAAGAAGAAGTTGAAGAAGAAGAAGAAGAAGAAGAGGAAAAAGGTAAAGAAGTAGTAGAAGAAGAAAAAGAAGAAGAAAAAAAGAAGAAGAAGAAAAAGATGAAGATGAAGAAGAAGAAGAAGAAGAAGAAATTTAAGAAAAAGATGAAGATGCAGAAAAAGAAAAAGAAGTTGAAGAAGAAAAAGTAGAAGAATAAGAACAAAAAGAAGTAGAAGATGGTGAAGAAGAAGAAGAAAGAAAGAAACTTGAAGATTCAGAAGAAGTAGAAGAAGAAAGAAGAAACAAGGACAAGAAGTAGAAGAAGAAGAAGGAGAAGCAGAAGAAGAAGTAGAAGAAGAAGAAGAAGAGCAAGAAGAAGAAGAAGAAGAAGATCAAAAGCAAGAAGAAGAAGAAGAATAAGTAGACAAGGAAGAAGAAGAAGAAGAAGAAGTAGAAAAAAGAAGAAGAAGAAGAAGAATAAGAAGAAAATGCAAAAGTTGAAGTAGAAGAAGAAAAAGAAAAAGTAGAAGAATAATAAGAATAAGAATAAGAAGAAGAAGAAGAAGACGAAGAAGAAGAAGAAGAACTGTAAGAATAAAAAGATGAAGAAGATGATGAAGAAGAAGAAGAAGAGGAAGAAGAAGAAGAAAAATAAGAGGAAGAGGAAGTAGAATAAGAATTAGAAGTAGTAGAAGAAGAACAAGAAGATGGAAAAGAAGAAAAAAAATAATAATAAGAATAATAATAATAATAATAATAATAATAATAATAATAAGAGGAAGAAGAAGAAAAAGAAGAAGTAGAATAAGAAGAAGAAGAAGAAAAATAGAAGAAGAAGTAGAATTAGAAGATGTAGAAAAAGAGGAAGAAGAGGAAGAACAAGAAAAAGCAGTAGTTGAAGTGAAAGAAGGGGAAGAAAAAGAAGAAGTGGAGGTGGAGAAGGAAGAAGAAGAAGAAGAATAAGAAAAGAAGAAAAGCAAGAAGTAGTAGTAGTAGTAGTAGTAGTAGTAGAAGAAGAAGAAGAAGAAGAAGAAGAAGAAGAATATGATGAAGAAGAACAAGTAGAAGAGGAAGAAGCAGAAAAAGAAGAAGAAGAAGACAAAGAAGAAGAAGATAAAGAACACAAAGAAGAAGTATAGGAAGATGATGATGAAGAAGAAGAAGAAGAAGAAAAAGAAGATGAAGAAGAAAAAGAAAGTGAAAGATGAAGAACAAGTAGTAGAAGAAGAAAAAAGAAGTAGAAGAAGTAGAAGAAGTAGAAGAAGAAGAAGAAGAAGAAGAAGAAGAACAAGAAGAAGAATAAGAATAACAAGAAGAAGAAGGAGAAGATGACCAATAAGAAGAAGAAGATGAAAAAGAACAATAAGAAGAAAAAGAAGAAAAAGAAGAAAAAGAAGAAAAAGAAGTTAAAGTAGAAGAAGAAGAAAAAAAAGAAAAAGAAGAAGAGAAGAAGAAGAAGAAGAAGAAGAAGAAGAAGAAGTAGAAAAAGAAGAAGAAGAAGACGAAAAAGAAGAATAAGAAGATAAGAAGAAGTAGAAGAAGAAGAAGAAGAAGAAGAAAAAGAAGTAGAAAAGCATGAAGAAGAAAAAGAAGAAAAAGTAGAAAAAGGAAAAGTTGATGTAGCAGAAGAAGATAAGAAGAAAAAGAAGAATAATAATAATAAGAAGAAGAAATAGAGGAAGAAGACAAAAGGGAAAAGAAAAAGAAGAAAACGGGAAAAAGTAGAAGTTGAAGTAAAAGAAATCGAAGCAGAAGAAGAAGTGAGGGAGGAAGAAGATGAACATGAAGAAGAAGAAGAAGAGAAAGAAGAAAAAGAAGAGGTAGAAGAAGAGGAAGAAGAAGACGAAGTTGAAAAAGAAAAAGTACATGTAGAAAAGGAAGAAGAAGGAGAAGAAAAAGAAGAAAAAGAAGAAAAAGAAAAGATGAAGAAGAAGAAGAACAAGAAGAAGAAGAAGAGGATGAAAAAGAAGAACAAGTAGAAGAAGAAGAAGAAGTAGAAAAAGATGAAGAAGAAGAAGAAGAATAAGAAAATGCAGAAGTTGAAGTTGAAGAAGAAGAAGAAGAAGAAGAAGTAGAAGAAGAAGAAGAAGAAAAAGAAAAACTAGAAGAAGAATAAGAATAAGAATAAGTAGAAGAAGAAGAAGAAAAAAAAAGAAGAAGATTATGATGAAGAAGTAGAAGAAGAAGAAGAAGAAGAAGTGGAAGAAGAAGAAGAACAAGAATAATAAGAAGAATAAGAATAAGAAGAAGAATAAGAATAAGAAGAATAAGATGAAAAAATGAAGTAGAAGAAGAGGACAAAAAAGAAGAAATAGTAGAAGAAGTAGAAAAAATAAGCAAAAGAAAAAGAAAAAGAAGAAGAGAAGTAGAAGATGATGATGATGAAGGAGAAGAAGATGATGAAGAAGAAGAACAAGAAGTGATAGAAGAAGAAGCAGAAGAAAAAGAAGAAGAAGATGAAGAAAAAGATGAATAATAAACACAAGGAGTAGAAGAAGAAGAAGAAAAAGAAGAAGAAGAAGAAGAAGTAGAAGAAGACGAAGAAGAAACACAGGAAGAAGAAGAAGAAGAAGAAGAAGAATAAGAAGAAGAAGACAAAGAAGAAGAAGAAGAAGAAGAAAAAGCAAAAGTTGAAGTAGAAGAAGAAGTAGAAGTAGAAGACAAAGAAGAAGGAGAAGAAGAAGAAGAAGAAGAAGAAGAAGAAAAAGCAAAAGTTGAAGTAGAAGAAGAAAAAGAAGAAGAAGAAGAAGAAGAAGAAGAAGAAGAAGTAGAAGATGAAGAAGAAGAAGAGTAGCAGTAGGAACAAAAAGAAGAAGAAGACAAGGAAGAAGAATAAGAAGAAGAAAACGAGGAAGAAGAAGAAGAAGAAGGAGAAGAAGAAGTGAAAAAGAAGATGATGAAGAAGAAAAAGTAGAATAAGAAGAAAGAAGAATATGTATGAGAAGTAGTAGTAGTAGAAGAAGAAGAAGAAAAAGAAGAAGAAGAAGAGTAAGTAGAAGAAGAAGAAGGAGGAGGTGAAAAAGAATAAGTAGAAAAAGAAGAAGAAAAATAAGAAAAAGAAGAAAAAGAAAAAGTTGAAGGAGAAGATGAAGAAGAAAATAAGAAAAAGAAGAACGAGCAGAAGAAGAAGAAGAAGAATTAGAAAAAGAGGAGGAAAAAGAACAAGAATGAGAAAATGTAGAAGTTGAAGTGAAAGAAGAGGACGAAGAAGAAGTAATGGAGGAAGAAGAAGAAAAAGAAGGAGAAGAAAAAGAAGAAGAAAAAGAAGAAGAAAAAGAAGTCGAAGAAGAAGAAGAAGAAGTACAAGAAGAAAATGAAGAAGAAGAAAATGAAGAAGAAGAAGAAGAAGAAGATTATGATGAAGAAGTTGAAGAAGAAGAAGAAGAAGAAGAAGATAAAGAATGCAAAGAAAAAGAAGAAGATGAAGAAGTAGAAGAAGAAGAAGAAGAAGAAGAAGGAGAAGAAATAGAAGAAGAAGAAAAACACGTAGTAGAAGAAGAAGTAGAGGTAGTAGTAGAAGAAGAAGAAGAAGATGATGATGATGAAGAAGAAGAAGAACAAGAAGAAGGAGGAGAAGAAGAAGTCGAAGAAGAAAAAAGAAGAAGAAGATGAACATGAAGAAGAAGAAGTAGAATAAAAAAACAAGAAGAATAAGTAGAAGAAGAAGATGATGATGTTGAAGATGAAGAAGAAGAAGAAGAAGAAGAAGAAGAAGAATAAGAAGATGAAGAAGAAAATGTAGAAGAAGTGGAAGAAAAAGAAGTAGAAGAAGAAGAGGAGGAAGAAATAGAAGAAGAAGATGAAGAAGAAAAAGTAGAAGAAGAAGAAGAAATTAAAACTTGAAGATGTAGAAGTAGAAGAAGAAGGAGAAAGAAGAAGAAGAAGAAGAAGAAGAAGAAGAAGAACGACAACAGTAATAAGAAGAAGAAGATGAAAAACAAGAAGAAGGAGAAGAAGAAGAAGAAAAAGAAGACGAAGAAGAAGAAGAAAAAGAAGAACAAGTAGTAGAAGAAGAAGAAGAAAAAGAAGAACAAGTAGAAGAAGAAGAAGAAGGACTAGACGTAGAAAATGAAGAAGAACAAAAAGCAAAAGTTGAAGTAGTAGTAGAAGAAGAAGAAGAAGAAGAAGAACAAGAAGAAGAAGAAGAACAAGAAGAAGAAGAAGAAGAAGAGGAAAAAGAAGAAGAAGAAGAAGAGGAAGAAGAAGAAAAAGAAGAAGTAGAAGAAGAAGAACAAGAAGAAGAAGAAGGGTAAAAAAGAAGAAGAAGAAGAAGAAGAGGAAAAAGAAGAAGAAGAAGAAGAAGAAGAGGAAGAAGAAGAAGAAGAAGAAGAAGAAAAAGAGGAAATAGAAGAAGTTGTAGAAGAAGAGAAAGAATAAGAATTAGTCGAAGAAGAAGAAGAAGACGAAAAACAAGTAGAAAAAGAATGAAAAGAAGAAGAAGAAGAAGAAAAGGATGAAGTAGGATAAGAAGAAGAAGAAGAAAAAAGAAGAAAATGGAAAAGTTGAAGTAGAAGAAGCGGAAGAAAAAGAAGATGAGGAAGAGGAGGAAGAAAAAGAAGAACAAGCAGAAGAGAAGTAGTAGAAGAAGTAGAAAAAGAGGAGGAGGAAGAAGAAGAATGAGAAAAAGTAGAAGATTAATTAAAAGAAGAAGAAGACGAAGAAGAAGAAGAAGATGAAGAAATGGAGGCAGAGGGGGAAGAAGAAGAAGAGGAAGAAGAAGAAGATGCAGAAGAAAAAGAAGTAGTAGTAGTAGAAGAAGAAGAAGAAGAAGAAAAAGGTAATGAAGAAGAGGAAGAAGATGAAGAATTAGAACAAGAGGAGGAAGAAGAAGAAGAAAAGGAAGAATATGAAGAAGAATAAGAAGAAATAGAAGTAGAAGTAGAAGAAGAAGAATAATAAATAGTCGAAGAAGAATTAGAAGAAAAAGAAGAAGAAGAAAAGGAAGAAGTAGGAAAAGAAGAAGAAGAAGAAAAAAAAGAAGAAAAAGGAAAAATGGTAGAAGAAGAACAAGAAGAAGAAGAGGAAGTAAAAGAAGAACAAGCAGAAGCAAAAGAAATAGAAGAAGAAGAAGAAGAAGAAGAAGAAGAAGAAGACAAAGATGAAGAAGGTGAAGAAGAATGAGAGAAAGTGGAAGAAGAAGAAAATGAAAAAACAAGTAGAAGAAGATAAAGAAGAAGAAAATGAAGAAAAGAAAAAGTTTAAAGTAGAAGATGAAGAAGAAGAGGAAGAAAAAAAAGAACAAGCAGAAGAAGAAAAAGAAGAAGAAGAAGTTGAAAAGATAAAGAAGAAGATGAAGAATGAGAAAAAGCAGAAGCTGAAGAAAAAGAAGAAGAAGAAGAAGAAGAAGAAGAAGAAGAAGAAGAAGAAGAAAAAGAAG
>JAIUJO010002729.1:37500-40000 GCA_023846275.1 Vanilla planifolia
AAGAGGAAGAAGAAGGAGAAGAAGAAGATGAAGAAGTAGTAGTAGTAGTAGAAGAAGAAGAAGAAGAAGAAGAAGAAAAATAAAAAGAAGAAGAGGAAAACGAAGAAGAAGAAGAAGAAGAAGAAGAAGAAAAGGATGAAGAAGAAGAATAACAAGAAGATGATGAAGCAAAAGAAGAAGAACACGAAGAGGAAGAAGGTGATGAAGAACAACAAGCAGAAGAAGGCAAAGTTGTAGTTGTAGAATTAGTAGAAGAAGAAGAAGAAGAAGAAAAAAAAGAAGAAGAAGAACAATAAGAACAAAAAGGGGAAGAAGAAGAAGAGGAAGAAGAAGAAGAAGAAGAAGAAGAAGATGAAAAACAATAAAAAAAGATGTAGAAGAAGAAGAAGAAAAACAAGAAGATGAAGAAGAAGAAGAAAAAGAAGACGAATAAGAAGAAGAAGAAGAAGGAGTAGAAGAAGAAGAAGAAGAAGAAGAAGAAGAACAAAAAGTAGAAAAAGAAGTAGAAGAATAAGAAGAGGCAGAAGAAGAAGAAGAAGAAGAAGAAGAAAATGAAAAAGAAGAGGAAGAAGAAAAAGTACAACAAGAAGAAGAAGTAGAAGAAGAAGAGGAAGATGAAGAGGAAGTAGAAGAAGAAGAGTAAGAAGAAGAGGTAGAAGAAGAAGAAGATGATGATGAAGAAGTAGAGGACGAAGAAAAAGAAGAAGAAAAAGGAGAAGAGGAAGAAGAAGAAGAAGAAGAAGGAGAAGAACAGAAACAAGAAGAAGAAGAAGAAGAAGAAGAAGAAGAAAAAGAAAAAGAAAAAGTTGATGTAGAAGAAGAAGAAAAAGAAAAAAAAAAGAAGTTCAAGAAGAAGAACAAAATGTAGAAAAAGAACAAGAAGGAAAAAATGAAGCAGGAAAAGAAAAAATTAAAGTATAACAAGATGAAGAGTAGTAGTAATAGTAATAGAAGAAGAAGAAGAAGAAGAAGCAGAAGGAGAATTAGAAAAAGAAGAAAAAAAAGTAGTAGTAGAAGAATAAGAAGAAGAAAAAGAAAAAAGAAAATGTTGAACAAGAAGAAGAAGAAGAGGAAGAAGAAGTTGAAGAAGAAGAAGAAGAAGCAGAAAAAGCAAAAGTTGAAGTAGTGGAAGAAGATGAAGAAGGAAAAGTAGTAGTAGAAGAAGAAAAGAAGATGATGTAGAAGAAGTAGAAGATGAAGAAGAAGAAGAAGAAGAAGAAGAAGAAAAAGGAGTAGTAGTAGTAAAAGAAGAAGAAGAAGAAGAAGAATAAGTTTAAGAAGAAGAAGAAGAAGAACAGGAAGGAGAAGAAGATGATGAAAAAGAAGAAGAAAAAGAAGGAGTAGAAGAAGAAGAAGATGATGATGATGATAATGAACAAGAAGATGAAGAAGAGGAAGAAGAAGAATAATAAAAAAAGGAGAAGAAGAAGAAGAAAAAGAAGAAGAATAAGAAAGAAGAAGAGTAAGATGAAGAAGTAGGAGTAGGAGAAGAAGAAGAAGAAGAAGAATAAGAAGAAGAAGAGGAAGAAAAAGTAGAAGAAGAAGAGGAAGAAGAAAAAGAAGAAGAAGAGGAAGAAAGAAGAAAATGATGAAGTAGAAAAAGAAGAAGAAGAAGAAGAAGAAGTAGAAGAAGAAGATGAAAAAGATAATGAAGAAGAAGAAGAAGATGTTGATGAAAAAGATAATGAAGAAGAAGAAGAAGAGAAAAAGAAGTTGATGAAGAAGAAGTAGAAGAAGAAGAAAAAAGAAGAAAAAGTACAAGTAGAAGTAGAAGAAGAAGAAGAAGAAAAAGAAGAAAAAAGAAGAAGAAATAGAAGAAGAAAAAATAAGAAGAAAAAGAACTAGAAGAAGAGGAAGAAGTAGAAGAAGAAAAAGAAGAAGTAGAAGAAGAAGAAGAAGCAGAAGAAGAAGAAGAAGAAGAAAGAGAAGAAGAACAACATGAAGAACAAGAAAAAGAAAAATTTGTTGAAGAAGAAGAGGAAAAAGCAAAAGAAGAAGAAGAAGAAGACGAATAGGAAGAACAAGTAGAAGAAGAAGATGAAGAAGAAGATGAAGAATAAAGAGAAGAAGAATTAGAAGAAGAATAAGAAGAAGAAGAAGAAGTCAAAGATGAAGAAGAATTAGAAGTGGAATTGTAAGAAGAAGAAGAGGAAGAAGAATAAAAAGAAGATGAAGAAGAAGAAGAAGAAGAAAAGGAAGAAGAAGAAGAAGAATAAGAAGAAGAAGAAGAAGAAGAAGAAGAAGAAGAAGAAAAAAAAGAAGACGAAGAAGAAGAAGAAGAGGAAAAAGAAGAAGAAGAAGAAGAAGAAGAAGAAGATAGAAGAAGAAGAAGAGGAAGAAGAGGAATAAGAGGAAGATAAAATAAAAGAAGATGGAGAAGAAGAAGATGAGGAAGAAGAAGAAGAAAAAGAAGAAGAAGATGATGATAAAGAAGATGAAGAAGAAGGAGAAGAAGATGATGATGAAGAAGAAGAAAAAGAAGAAAGAAGATGATAAAGGA
>JAIUJO010002729.1:52500-60000 GCA_023846275.1 Vanilla planifolia
AGGAAGAAGAAGAAGAAGAGGAAGAATAACAAATTGAAGGAGAAGAAGAAGAAGAAGCAAGAAGATGAAGAACAAGAAGAAGAAGAAGTAGAAGAAGAAGAAGAAGAAGTAGGCGAAGAAGAAGAAGAAGAAGAAGAAGAAGAAGAAGAAGAATTAGGAAAAGAAGATGAAGAACAAGAAGAAGAACACGAAGTAGAAGAAGAAGTTGAACATGAAGTAGAAGAACAAGGAGAAAAAGAAGAAGATGAAGAAAAGGAAGAAGAAGAAGAAGAGGAAGAATAACAAAATGAAGAAGAAGAAGATGAAGAAGCTAGAAGAAGAAGAACAAGAAGAAGAAGAAGTAGAAAAAGAAGAAGAAAAGAAAAAAGAAGAATAAAGAAGAAGTTATACAAGTAGAAGATGTAGAAGAAATAGAAGAAGAAGAAGAAAATGAAGAGGAAGAAGTAGAAATAGAAGAAGAAAAAGATGAAAAATAGAAGGAGAAGAAGAACATGAAGAAGAAGTGGAAGTGGAAGAAGAAGAAGAATAACAAGAATAAGAAAGAAGAAGAAGAAGTAGAAGAAGTAGAAGTAGTAGTAGAAGAAGAAGAACAACAAAGAGGAACAAGAACCCGAAGAAGAAGTAGAAGAAGAAGGAAAAGAAGAGGTTGATGAAGAAGAAGAAGAAAAGCAAGAAGAAGTAAAAGAAGATGGAGAAGAGTAAGAAGAAGAAGAAACATAAATAGAAGAAGAAGAAGAAGAAGAAGAAAGAGAAGAAGAACAACTAGTAGAAGTAGAAAAAGAAAAAATTGAAGTAGAACATGAAGAAGAGGAAGAAGAAAAGAAGAAGAAGAAGGACGAGGAGAAGAAGAAGTAGAAGTAGAAGAAGAAGAAGAATCAGAAGAAGAAGAAGAAGATGATGATGAAAAAGAAGATGAAAAATAAAGGGAAGAAGAAGAAGAAGAAGAAGAGAAAGAAGAATTAGAAGAAGTAGAAGTGGAAGAAGAAGATGAAGAAGAAGAGGAAGAAGAAGAGGAAGAAGAAGTAGAAGAAGAAGAAGAAGAATAAGAAAGAGAAGAAGAAGAAGAAGAAGAAGAAGAAGAAGAAGAAGAAGAAAAGAAGAAGAAGAACAAGAGGAACAAGAATAGGAAGAAGGATAAGAAGAATAAAAAGGAGAAGAAGAAGAAAGAAGAAGAAGAAGAAGAAGAAGAAGAAGAAGAAATGGAATAGGAGGAAGAAGAAACAAAAGAAGAACTAGAAGAAGTTGAGGAAGAAGAAGATGAAGAAGATGAAGAAGATGTAGAAGAAGAAGAAGATGAAGAAGAAGAAACAAGATGATGAAAAAGAACAAGTAGAAGATGCAGAATGAGTAAAAGAAGAAGTAGTAATAGTTGTTGTAGAAGAAGAAGAACAAGAACTAGAAGAAGAAGAAGAATAAAAAGAAGTTGGTGAAAAAGAAGAAGTAGAAGAAGAAGAAGAAGAAGTAGAAGAAAAGGAGGAAGAAGAAGAAGATGAAGAAGAAGAAGAAGTTGAAATTGAGGAAGTAGAAGGAGACGAAGAAGAAGAACCAGAGAAGAACAGGAACAAGAAGTAAAAGAAGAAGAAGAATAAGAGAAAGCAACAAAAAAAAAGTTGAAGTAGACGAAGAAGAAGGGGAAGAAGAGGAAAAACGAAAAGAATAAGTGGAAGAAGAAGAACAAGAAGAAGTAGAAGAGAAAGAAGAAGAAGAAGAGGAAGCAATAGTAGGGGAAGAAGAAGAGGAAGCAATAGTAGGGGAAGAAAAAGAACAAGAAGAAGAGTTAAAACAATAAGAAGAAGAAGAAGAATAATAACTCAAAGTAGAAGCAGAAGAAGAAAATGGAGAAGATGAAGAATTTGAAAAAGAAGAAGAAGAAGAAGAAGAAGAAGAAGAGGTAGAAGAAGAAGATGAAGAGTAAAGAGAAGAGGGAGAAGAAGAAGAAGAAGAAGAAGATGAAGTAGAAGAAGAAGAAGAAGAAGAAGAAGCCATAGTAGCAGAAGGAGAAGAAGAAGGTGATGATGATGATGTTGGAGAAGAAGAAGAAGAAGAAGGAGAAGAAGCAGATGAAGAAGAAGAAGAAGAACAAGAACAAGAAGAAGAAGAAGTAGATGAAGAAGAGGAAAAAGAAGAAGAAGAAGAAGAAGAAGAGGAAAAATGAGAAAGAAGAAGAAGAAGAAGAAGAAGAAGAGGATGAAGAAGAAAAAAAGAAGAAATAGAAGAAGATGAAGAAGTAGAAGAAGAAGAACAAGAAAATGAAGAAGAAGAAGGAGGAGGTTGAGGAGGAGGAGAAGAAGAAGAAGAAGATCAAGTAAGAAGATGAATAAGAAGAAGTAGTAGTAGAAGAAAAAGAAGAAGAAAGGGAAAAGAAGAAGTAGAAGAAGAAGAAGAAGAAGAAGAAGAAGCGGAAGAAGGAGAAAAAGAAGAAGAAGAAGAATAAGATGAAGAAGGCGATGAAAAGCAAGAAGAAGAAGAAGTAGAAGAAGAATAAGAATAAGAAGAAAAAAAAATAAGAAGTAGTAGAAGAAGAAAAAAATAGAAGAAGAAGAAGAAGAAGAAGAACAAGAAGAAGAAGAAGAAAAAGAAGTGGAAGAAGAAGAAGAAGTAGAAGAAGTAGTAGTAGTAGTAGTAGAAGAAGAAAAATAGGAAGAAGAAGAAGAAGAAGATGAAGAAGAAGATGAAGAATTATGGGAAGAAGAAGAGAAAGAAGAAGAAAGAGGAAGAAGAAGAAGAAGAAGAAGAAGAAGAAGAAGAAGAAGAAGATGAAGAAGAATAAAAAGAAGATGAAGAAGAAGAAGAAGATGAAGAAGAAAGAGAAGAAGAAGGGAAAGAAGAAGAAGAAGAAGAAGAAGAAGAAGAAGAAAGAAGAAGAAGAAGAAGAAGAAGAAGAGGAATAAGAGGAAGATTAAACAAAAGAAGAAGAAGTAGAAGTAGATGAGGAAGAAGATGCAGAAGAAGAAGAAGAAGAAGATGATGAAGAAGATGAAGAAGAAGAAGAAGAAGAAGATGAAGAAGAATAAGAACAAGAAAGAATATGATGAAGGAGAAGAAGTAGAAGATGCAAAAGAAGAACAAGAAATAGAAGAAGAAAAAAAAGTAGAAGTAGAAGAAGAAGAAGAGAAGAAGAAGTAGAAGAAGAAGAAGATGAATAAGAAGAAGAAGAGCATGACGAAAAATTAGGAGAAGAGGAAGAAGAAGAAGAAGAAGAAGAAGAAATAAGAAGAAGAAGAAGAAGAAGTTGAAGAAGAAGAAGATGAATTTATAGATGATGAAGAAGAAGAAGAAGAACATGAAGAACAAGAAAAAGAAGAAGAAGAAGAAGCAGAAAAAGCAAAAGTAGTTGTGGATGAAGATGAAGAGGTAGAAGAGGAAGAATGAAAAGAAGAAGAAGAAGATGAAGAGGAATAATAATAAGAAGTAGAAGATGAAGAAGATGAAGAAAAAGAAGTAGGCGAAGAAAAAGAAGAGGAAGAAGAATTAGAAAAAGAAGACGAAGAACAAGAAGAAGAAGAAGAACCTGAAGTAGAAGAAGATGTTGAACACGAAGTAAAAGAAGAAGGAGAAAAAGAAGAAGATCAAGAAAAGGAAGAAGAAGAAGAAGAGGAAGAATAACAAAATGAAGAAGAAGAAGAAGGAGAAGCAAGAAGAAGAAGAACAAGAAGAAGAAGTAGAAGAAGAAGAAGAAAAGAAAAATGAAGAAGAAAGAAGAAGTTGTACAAGTAGAAGATGAAGAAGAATTAGAAGAAGAAGAAGAAAATGTAGAGGAAGAAGAAGAAAATATGGAGGAAGAAGAAGAAATAGAAGAAGAAAAAGAAGAAAAATAGAAGGAGAAGAAGAAGATGAAGAAGAAGAGGAAGAGGAAGAAGAAGAGGAAGAAGAAGAAGAAGAAAGAAGAAGAAGAAGTAGAAGAAGTAGAAGTAGTTGAAGAAGAAGAAGAAGAAAGAGGAAAAAGAACCAGAAGAAGAAGTAGAAGAAGGAAAAGAAGAAGTTGATGAAGAAGAAGAAGAAAAGCAAGAAGTAGAAGAAGGAGTATAGTAAGAAGAAGAAGAAACATAAATAGAAGAAGAAGAAGAAGAAGAAGAAAGAGAAGAAGAGCAACTAGAAGAAGAAGAAAAAGAAAAAGTTGAAGTAGAACATGAAGAAGAGGAAGAAGAAAAGAAGA
Source organism: Vanilla planifolia (assembly GCA_023846275.1). Lineage (NCBI taxonomy): Eukaryota > Viridiplantae > Streptophyta > Magnoliopsida > Asparagales > Orchidaceae > Vanilla > Vanilla planifolia. The sequence continues at coordinate 56,657 of JAIUJO010002729.1, forward strand.
AGACGAAGAAAGAGAAGAAGAAGGAGGAGGAGAAGAAGAAGTAGAAGAAGAAGAAGAAGAAGAATCAGAAGAAGAAGAAGATGATGAAAAAGAAGATGAAGAATAAAGGGAAGAAGAAGAAGAAGAAGAAGAAGAGAAAGAAGAATTAAAAAAAGTAGAAACTGAAGAAGAAGAAGAAGAAGAAGAGGAAGAAGAAGAGGAAGAAGAAGAAGAATAAGAATAAGAAGCAGAAGAAGAATAAGAAGGAGAAGAAGAAGAAAAGAAGAAGAAGAAGAAGAAGAAAAGAAGAAGAAGAAAAATCAGAGGAACAAGAATAGGAAGAAGGAGAAGAAAAAGAAAAAGAAGAAGAAGAAGAAGAAAGAAGAAGAAGAAGAAGAAGAAGAAGAAGAAGAAGAAGAAGAAAAAGAAGAAATGGAATAGGACGAAGAAGAAACAAAAGAAGAAGTAGAAGAAGTTAAGGAAGAAGAAGAAGAAGAAGATGAAGAAGAAGTAGTAGTAGAAGAAGAAGAAGAAGAAGAAGAAGAAGAAAGAAGACGATGAAAAAGAACAAGTAGAAGATGCAGAAGAAGAAATAGTAATAGTAGTTGTAGAAGAAGAAGAACAAGAAGAAGAAGAAGAAGAAGAATAAAAAGATGGTGGTGAAAAAGAAGAAGTAGAAGAAGAAGAAGGAGAAGAAGAAGAAGAAGAGGAAGAAGAAGAAAATTAAGAAGAAGAAGATGAAGAAGAAGAAGAAGAAGTTGAAATTGAGGAAGCAGAAGAAGACGAAGAAGAAGAACAAAAGAAGAACAAGAACAAGAAGTAAAAGAAGAAGAAGAATAAGAAGAAGCAACAAAAACAAAAGTTGAAGTAGACGAAGAAGAAGGGGAAGAAGAGAAAAAACGAAAAGAATAAGTGGAAGAAGAAGAAGAAGATGAAGTGAAGACAATGAAGAAGAAGAAGAAGAAGAAGAAGAAGAAATAGTCGGGGAAGAAGAAGAACAAGAAGAAGAGTTAAAAAAATAAGAAGAAGAAGAAGAAGAAGAAGAATAACACGAAGTAGAAGCAGAAGAAGAAAATGGAGAAGATGAAGAATTCGAAAAAGAAGAAGAAGAAGAAGAATAAAGGGAAGAGGGAGGAGAATAAGAAGAAGAAGAAGAAGTTGATGTAGATGAAGAAGAAGAAGTCGTAGTAGCAGAAGGAGAAGAACAATGTGATGATGATGATGATGGAGAAGAAGAAGAAGAAGAAGCATATGAAGAAGAAGAAGAAGAAGAACAAGAAGAAGAAGAAGTAGAAGAAGAAGAAGAAAAAGAAGATGAAGAAGAAGAAGAAGAAGAGGAAAAATAAGAAAGTAGAAGAAGAAAAAGAAGAAGAGGAGGAAGAAGAAAAAAAGAAGAAATAGAAGAAGATGAAGAAGTAGAAGAAGAAGAACAAGAAAATCAAGAAGAAAGAGGAGGAGGAGGAGAAGAAGATGAAGAAAGAAGATGAATAGCAAGAAGTAGTAGTAGTAGAAGAAGAAGAAGAAAGGGAAAAGAAGAAGTAGAAGAAGAAGAAGAAGAAGAAGAGGAACAAGAAGAAAAAGAAGAAGAAGAATAAGATGAAGAAGATGATGAAAAGCAAGAAGAAGGAGAAGAAGAAGAAGAAGAAGAATTAGAATAAGAAGAAAAATAAAATGAACAAGAAGAAGTAGAAGAAGAAGAAAAAAGCAGAAGAGGAAGAAGAAGAAGTGGAAGAAGAAGAAGAAGAAGTAGAACTAGACGAAGAAGAAAAAGAAGAAGAACTAGAAGAAGAAGAAAAAAGAAGAAAAAGTAGAAGTAGAAGTAGAAGAAGAAGAAGAAGAAGAAGAAGAAGAAGAAGAAAGAAGAAGAAGAAATAGAAGAAGAAAAAATCAGAAGAAAAAGAAGTAGAAGAAGAGGAAGAAGAAGAAAAAAAAAGAAGTAGAAGAAGAAGAAGAAGAAGCAGAAGAAGAAGAAGAAGAAGAAGAAGAAGAAGAAGAAAGAGAAGAAGAACAACATGAAGAACAAGAAAAAGAAAAATTTTAAGAAGTAGAAGTGGAAGAAGAAGAAGAAGAAGAAGAAGAAGAAGAAGAAGAAGATGATGAAGAATAAAGAGAAGAAGAATTAGAAGAAGAAGAAGAAGAAGAAGAAGCCGAAGATGAAGAAGAATTAGAAGTGGAATCGAAGAAGAAGAAGTAGAATTACAAGAAGAAGAAAAGGAAGAAGAAGAAGAAGAAGAAGAAGAAGAAGAAGAAGAAGAAAAAGAAGAAGACGAAGAAGTAGAAGAAGAAGAGGAAAATAAGAAGAAGAAGAAGAGGAAAAATAAGGAGAAGAAGAAGAGGAAAAATAAGGAGAAGAAGAAGAAGAAGAAGATAGAAGAAGAAGAAGAGGAAGAAGAGGAATAAGAGGATGATAAAACAAAAGAAGATGAAGAAGAAGAAGATGTGGAAGAAGAAGAAGATGAAGAAGAAGAAAAGGAACAAAGAAGATGCTGAAGGAGAAGAAGTAGAAGATGCAGAAGGAGAACATGAAGAAAAATAAGAAGAAGAGGAAGAACAAGAAGAAGAAGAAGAAGAAGAAAAAGAAATAAGAAGAAGAAGAAGAAGAAGAAGAAGAAGAAGAAGATGAGGAAGAAGAAGAAGAACAAGAAGAAAGAAGAAGATGAAGTAGAAGAAGTAGAAGTTGCAGAAGAAGAAGAAATAGAAGAAGAGGAAGTAGAAGTGAAGAAGAAGAAGAAGATGATGAAGAAGAAGAAGAAGAAGTGGAGGAAGAATAAGAAGAAGGACATGACGAAAAATAAGAAGAAGAGGAAGAACAAGAAGAAGAAGAAGAAAGAGAAGAAGAAATAAGAAGAAGAAGAAAAAGAAGAAGATGAGGAAGTAGAAGATAAGTTTAAGAAGAAGAAGAAGAAGCAGAAAAAGAAAAAGTTGAAGTAGATGAAGAAGAAGAGAAAGAATGAAAAGTAGAAGAAGAAAAAAAAGAAGTAGAAGATGAAAAAGAAGAAGAAGAGGAAGAAGAAGAAGAGGGAGAAGAAGAAGAAGAAGAAGCAGTAGTAGTAGTAATAGGGGAAGAAGAAGAAGACGAAGAAGAATTAGAAACAGAAGAAGAAGATGATGAAGAACAAGAAGAAGAATATGAAGTAGAAGAAGAAGAAAAAGAAGAAGACGAAGAAAAAGAAAAAGAAAAACATGAAAAAGTAGAAGAATAAGAAGAAGAAAGAAGAAGAAGAAGAAGAAGAAGAAAAAGTAGTAGTAGAAGAAGAAGAAAAAGAAAATAAAGAAGAAGAAGAAGATGATGATGATGAAGTAAAAGAAGAAGAAGAAGAAAGAAGAAGAAAAAACAGAAGAAGAAGAAGATGAAAAAGAAGAAA
>JAIUJO010002729.1:65000-75000 GCA_023846275.1 Vanilla planifolia
AGAAGTATAAGTAATAGTAGAAGAAGAATAAGAAAGAGGAAGAAGAACTAGAAGAAGAAGTAGAAGAAGTAGAAGAAGAAGGAAAAGAAGTTGATGAAGAAGAAGAAGAAAAGCAAGAAGAAGTAGAAGAAGAAGGAGAAGAGTAAGAAGAAGAAGAAACATAAATAGAAGAAGAAGAAGAAGAAAGAGAAGAAGAACAACTAAATGAAGAAGGAAAAGAAAAAGTTGAAGTAGAACTTGAAGAAGAGGAAGAAGAAAAGAAGAAGTAGAACAAGAAAAAAAAGAAGAAAAAGAAGAAGAAAAAAAGGAAAATGTAGGAAGAAAAAGAAGAAGAAGAAGTGAAAGAAGAAGAAGAAGAAGAAAAAGAAGAAGAAGAAGAAGAAGAAGAAAAAGAAGAAGAACAACATGAAGAACAAGAAAAAGAGAAAGTTGAAGAAGAAGAATCAGAAGAAAGAGGAAGAAGAAGAAGAAGAAGAAGAAGTAGAAGTAGTAGTAGTAGTAGTAGTAGAAGAAGAAAAATAGGAAGAAGAAGAAGAAGATGATGAAGAAGAAGATGAAGAATAATGAGAAGAAGAAGAAGAAGAAGAAGTTGTAGTAGTAGAAGAAGGAGAAGTAGTAGTTGTAGAAGAAGAAAAAAAGGAAGAAGAAGAAGGAGAAGATGAAGAAGAAGATGAAGAATAATGGGAAGAAGAAGAAGAAGAAGAAGAAGAAGGGGAAGAAGAATTAGAAGAAGTACAAGTGGAAGAAGATTAAGAAGAAGAAGAATAAGAAGAAGAAGAAGAAGAAGATGAGAAAGAAGAAGAAGAAGAATAATAAAAAGAAGATGAACAAGATTAAGAAGAAGAAGAAGAAGAAGAAGAAGAGAAAGAAGAAGAAGAAGAAGAAGAAGAAGAAAGAAGAAGAAGAAGAAGAAGAGGAATAAGAGGAAGATGAAACAAAAGAGTAAGTAGAAGTAGATGATGAAGAAGAAGCAGAAGAAGGAAAAGAAGAAGAAGAAGTTGAAGAAGATGAAGAAGAAGAAGAAGAAGAAGAAGATGAAGAAGAATAAGAACAAGAAAGAATACGATGAAAGAGAAGAAGTAGAAGATGCAAGAGAAGAAAAAGAAATAGAAGAAGAAGAAAAAGTAGAAATAGAAGAAGAAGAAGATGATGATGATGAATAAGAAGAAGAAGAACATGACGAAAAATTAGAAGAAGAGGAAGAAGTAGAAGAAGAAGAAGAAGAAGAAGAAATAAGAAGAAGAAGAAGAAGTTGAAGAAGAAGAAGATGAAGTTGAAGATGACGAAGAAGAAGAAGAAGAACATGAACAAAAAGAAAAAGAAGAAGAAGAAGAAGCAAAAAAAGGAAAAGTTGAAGTGGATGAAGATGAAGAGGTAGAAGAGAAAGAATGAAAAGAAGAAGAAGAAGATGAAGAAGAATAATAATAAGAAGAAGAAGTAGAAGATGAAGAAGAAGTAGGCAAAGAAAAAGAAGAAGAAGAAGAAGAACATGAAGAACAAGAAAAAGAAGACGAAGAAAAAGAAGAAGAAGAAGAACACGAAGTAAAAGAAGAAGTTGAACACGAAGTAGAAGAAGGAGAAAAAGAAGAAGATGAAGAAAAGGAAGAAGAAGAAAAAGAAGAACAAGAACAAGAAGAATAACAAAATGAAGAAGAAGAAGAAGAAGCAAGAAGAAGAAGAACAAGAAGAAGAAGAAGAAGAAAAGGAAAAAGAAGAAGAAAGAAGATGTTGTACAAGAAGAAAATGCAAAAGAATTAGAAGAAGAAGAAGAAAATGTGGAGGAAGAAGAAGAAATAAAAGAAGAAAAAGAAGAAAAATAGGAGAAGAAGAAGAGGAAGAGGAAGAAGAAGAAGAAGAAGAAGAAAGAAGAAGAAGAAGAAGAAGAAGTAGAAGTAGAAGAAGAAGAAGAAGAAGAAAGAGGAAGAAGAATCAAAAGAAGAAGTAGAAGTAGAAGAAGAAGAAAAAGAAGAAGTTCATGAAGAAGAAGAAGAAAAGAAAGAAGTAGAAGAAGAAGGGGAAGAGTAAGAAGAAGAAGAAACATAAATAGAAGAAGAAAGAGAAGAAGAACAACTACAAGAAGAAGAAAAAGAAAATGTTGAAGTAGAACATGAAGAAGAGGAAGAAAAGAAGAAGAAGAAGAAGAAGAAGAAGAAGGAGGAGAAGAAGAAGTAAAAGAATAAGAAGAAGAATAATAAGAAGAAGAAGAAGAAGAAGATGATGAAAAAGAAGATGAAGAATAAAAGGAAGAAGAAGAAGAAGAATAAGAATAACCAGAAGAAGAAGAAGAAGAGAAAGAAGAATTAGAAGAAGTAGAAGTGGAAGAAAAAGAAAAAGAAGAGGAAGAAGAAGGGGAAGAAGAAGAAGAAGTAGAAGAAGAAGAAGTATAAGAAGGAGCAGAAGAAGAAGAAGATGAAGAAGAAGAAGAAGAAGAAGAAGAAGAAGAAATGGAATAGGAGGAAGAAGAAACAATAGAAGAAGTAGAAGAAGTTGAGGAAGAAGAAGAAGTAGAAGATGAAGAAGAAGTAGAAGAAGAAGAAGAAGAAAGAAGACGATTAAAAAGAACAAGTAGATGTAGAAGAAGAAGTAGTAATAGTAGTTGTAGAAGAAGAAGAACAAGAAGAAGAAGAAGAAGAAGAATAAAAAGAAGAAGGCGGTGAAAAAGAAGAAGTAGAAGAAGAAGAAGAAGAAGAAGAAGAAGAGGAGGAGTAAGAAGAAGAAAATTAAGAAGAAGAAGATGAAGAAGAAGAAGAAGAAGAAGTTGAAATTGAGGAAGCAGAAGAAGACGAAGAAGAACCAGAGAAGAACAAGAAGTAAAAGAAGAAGAAGAATAAGAAGAAGCAACAAAAAAAAAGTTAAAGTAGACGAAGAAGAAGCAGAAGAAGAGGAAAAACAAAAAGAATAAGTGGAAGAAGAAGAAGAAGAAGAGGTAGAAGACAAAGAAGAAGAAGAAGGTGAAGCAATAGTAGGGAAAGAAGATTTACAAGAAGAAGAGTTAAAAAAATAAGAAGAAGAAGAAGAATAAGAAGAATAACACGAAGTAGAAGCAGAAGCAGAAAATGGAGAAGATGAAGAATTTTAAAAAGAAGAAGAAGAAGAAGAAGAAGAGGTAGAAGAAGAAGATGAAGATGAAGAATAAAGAGAAGAGGGAGAAGAAGAAGAAGAAGAAGAAGAAGAAGAAGAAGAAGATGAAGTAGAAGAAGAAGAAGAAGAAGAAGAAGTCGTAGTAGCAGAAGGAGAAGAAGAAGGTGATGATGATGATGATGGAGAAGAAGAAGAAGAAGAAGAAGAAGAAGAGGAAGAAGCAGATGAAGAAGAAGAAGAAGAAGAAGAAGAAGAAGTAGAAGAAGAAGAGAAAAAAGAAGAAGAAGAAGAAGAAGAAGAAGAGGAAAAATAAGAAAGAAGAAGAAGAAGAAGAAGAAGAACAAGAAAAGGAGGAAGAAGAAAAAAAACAAGAAATAGAAGAAGATGAAGAAGTAGAAGAAGAAGAACAAGAAAATGAAGAAGAAGAAGGAGAAGGAGCAGGAGGAGAAGAAGAAGAAGGAAGGGAAAAGAAGAAGCAGAAGAAGAAGAAGAAGAAGAAGAAGAAGAAGAGGAAGAAGAAGAAAATGAAGAAGTGGAAGAAGAATAAGATGAAGAAGACGTTGAAAAGCAAGAAGAAGAAGAAGAAGAAGAAGAAGAATTAGAATAAGAAGAAAAATAAAAAGAATAAGAAGTAGAAGAAGAAGAAGAAAAAAGCAGAGTATGAAGAAGAAGAAGTGGAAGAAGTAGACGAAGAAGAAAAAGAAGAAGTAGACGAAGAAGAAAAAGAAGAAGAACTAGAAGAAGAAGAAGTAGAAGAAGTAGAAGAAGAAGAAGAAAGAAGAAGAAGAAGAAGAAGAAGAAGAAGAAGAAGAAGTAAAAGAAGAAGAATAGGAAGAAGGAGAAGAGGAAGATGATTAAGAAGAAGAAGAAGAGACAGGGCAAGAAGATGAAAAAGAAGAAGAAGAAGAAGGAGAAGTAGAAGAAGTAGAAGAATAAGATGAAGAAGAAGAAGTAGAAGAAGTAGAAGATGGTGATGATGAAGAAAAAGAGGAAGAAGAAGAGGAAGGAGAAGAAGAAGTAGAAGAAGAAGGAAGAAGGAGAAGTAGATGAAGAAGTGAAAAAATATGTAGAAGAAGGAGAGGAAGAAGTAGAAGAAGAATTAGTAGAAGTAGTAGAAGTAGAAGAAGAAGAAGTAGAAGATGTGATAGTAGAAAAAGAAAAAGGAGAAGAAGAAGAAAAAAGAATTAGAGGTGTATTTAGAAGAAGAACAAGACGAAGAAGTGCAAGAAGAAGATGAAGAAGAAGATGAAGTGAAGAAGAAGAAGCAAAAGAAGTTGAAAATGGAGGAGAAGAAGTAGAAGAAGAAGTAGAATTAGAAGAAGAAGTAGAAGAAGAAAAAGAAGAAAAAGAAATTGTAATAGAATAAATAGAAGAAAAAAGAAGAAGAGGAAGAAGAAGAAGAAAAAGAAGGAGGAGGAAGTGGAGGAGGAGAAGAAGAAGATGAGGAAATATAATGGGAAGAAGAAGTAAAAGAAGATGTAGAAGTTGAAGTTAAAGAAGATTAAGAAAAAGGAGGAGGAGGAGGAGAAGAAGAAGAAGAAGAAGAAGAAGAAGAAAGAGAAGAAAAAGAAGAAGAAAAAGAAGAAAAAGTAAGAGAAGAAGTAGAAGAATACAAAGAATAAGAAGAAGAAGAAAAAGATGATGATGAAGAAGAAGAAGAAGAGGTAGAAGAATAAGAAAGAAGAAGAAAAAGAAGATGAAGAAGAAGCAGAAGATGAAGAAGAAGAAGAAGAAGAAGAAGATGATGATGATGACGAAGAAAGCAGAAGAAGAAGAGTTCAAAGAAGAAGAACAATAATAAGAAGAAGGCAAAGAAGACTATTAAGAAGAAGAAGAAGAAGAATATGAAGAAGAAGAACAAGAAGGAAAAGAAGAAGAACATCATGAAGAAGAAGTTGCAGAAGAAGGAGGAGAAGAAGAAGATGATGATCAACAAGAGGAAGACAAAGAAAAAGAACAAGAAGAGGAAGAAGAAGAAGAAGAAGAAGAAGATGAAGTAGAAGAAGTAGAAGTAAAAGAAGAAGAAGAAGAAGAAGAAGAAGATGAAGAAGAATAGGAAGAAGACGAACGTGGAGAAGAAGAAGAAGAAGAAGAAGAAGAAGAGATGAAGAAAAAGAGGAAGTACAAAGAAGAAGAAGATGAAGAAGAAGAAGAAGAAGAAGAAGAAAAAGAAGAAGAAGAAGAAGAAAGAAGAAGAAGACGAAAGAAGAAGAGGAAGATGGAAAGAAGAAAGCGGAAGAAGAAGAAGAAGAAGAAAGAAGATGTAGAAGATGAAAAAGAAGAATGTAGAAGAAGAAGAAGAAGAAGAAGAAGAAAAAGAAGAAGAAGAAGAAGAAAAAGAAGAAGAAGAAGAAAAAAAGAAGATGATGTAGAAATAATCATAGAAGTAATAAAAGAAGGAGAAGAAGAAAAAGAAGTAGTAGAAGTAATAGTAGTAGTAGAAGAAGAAGTAGATGAAGAAGAAGAAGAAGAACAAGAAGAAGTTGAAGAAGAAGAAGAATAATAATAATAATAATAATAATAATAATAATAAGAACAAAAAGAAGAAGAAGAACAAAAAGAAGAAGAAGAAGATCATGATGATGATGATGATGAAGAAGAAGAATAACAAAAAGAAGAAAAAGTGGAAGAATAAGAAAAAGTAGAAGAACAAGAAGAAAAAGAAGAGGAAGAAAAAGTAAAAGAAGAAGAAGAGGAAGTTGAAGAAGAAGAAGTAGAAGAAGATGAAGATGAACAAGAAGATGAAGAAGAAGAAGAAGAAAGTAGAAGAAGACGAAGAAGAAGAAGAAAGAAGAAGTAGAAGTAGAAGAAGAAGAACAAGTAAAACAAGAAGAAGAAGAAGAAGAAGAAGAATATGAAGAAGAAGATGAAAAAGTAGTAGTAGAAGAAGAAGATAATGATGATGATGAAGAAGTGGAAGAAGAAGAAGAAGAGAAGAAGGAGAACAAGAAGTAGAAGAAGTAGAAGAGGAAGAAGAAGAAGAAGAAGAAGTAGAAAAAGTTAAATAGGAAGAAGAAGAAGAAGAAGAAATGGAAGAAGTAAAAGAAGAAGGAGAAGAAGAAGAGGTAGAAGAAGAAGATGAAGGAGAAGATGATGAAGAAGAAGCAGACGATGATGGATATGTAGTAGTAGAAGAAGAAGGAGAAGAAGAAGAAAAAGAAGAAGAAGAAGAAAAAGAGGTAGAAGAAGAAGAAGAAGTCAAAGAAGTAGAAGATGAAGAAGAGGAAATAGAAGAGGAAGAAGAACCAAAAGAAGAAGTAAAACAAGAAGAAGAAGAAGAAGAAGAAGATGATGATGATAATTAAGAAGAACAAGAAGTGCAAGAACAAGATGTATAAGAAGAAGAGGAGAAAGAAGAAGAAGAAAACAATAAGAAGAAGTAGAAGAAGAATTCAAAGATGATGATGATGATGAGGAAGAGGAGGAAGGTGAAGCAGAAGAAGAAGAAGAAGAAGAAGAAGAAGAAGAAAGAAGAAGAAGAAGAAGAAGTGGAAGAAGAAGAAGAAGAAGAAGAATAAGAGAGAAGCAGAAGAAGAAGAAGAAGAAGAAGAAGACAAAGAAGATGAAAAAGAAGGAGAACAAGAATGCAAAGAACAAGAAGTAGAAGAAGAATATTAATAAAAAGTTGAAGAAGAAGAAGTTGAAGAAGAAGAAGTAGAAGAAGAAGAGGAAGAAGATGGATGGGGAATTAAAGAAAATAAAGTAGAAGAAGAAGCAGTTGAAGAAGAAGAAGAGGAAGAAGAAGAAGAAGAACAAGAAGTAATAGAAGAAGATAAAAAAATAACAATAAGAAGAAGAAGATGATGATTAAGAAGTAGAAGTAGAAGAAGAAGAAGAAGAAGAAGAAGAAGAAAGAAGAAGAATAGGAAAAAGAAAAAGAAGTAAAAGAATAAGTAGAACGAGAACAAGAAAATGAATAAGAAGAAGAAGAAGACGAAGTGGAGGAAGAAGAAGAAGAAGAAGAAGTAGAAAAAGAAGATGAAGAAGAAGAAGTAGAAGAAGAAGTAGAAGATGTTGATGATGAAGATGAAGCAGAACAAGAAGAAGAAGTAGTAGTAGTAGAAGAAGAAGAAGAAGATGAAGAAGAAGAAGTAGAAGATGATGAAGAAGAAGAAAGAGGAGGAAGAAGAAGAAGTACAAAAACGAAGAGGTAGCAGAAGAAGAGGAAGTAGAAGAAGAAGTAGTAGTAGAAGAAGAAGTAATAGAAGAACAAGAAGTAGAAGAACAAGAAGAAGAAGAAGATGTGTAAGAAGAAGCAGAAAAAGAAGAAGAAGAAGGAGAAGAAATAAATGGAAAATAAGAAGAAGAAGAAGAAGCAGATGTAGAAGAAGAAGAAGAAAAAGAACATGAAGATGAAGAACAAGAAGAAGAATAAGAAGAAGAATAATAATAAATAGTAGAAGAAGAGGAAGAAGAAGAAGAAGAAAAAGAAGTAGAAGAAGAAGAAGGAAAATAAGAAGAAATTGATGATGAAGAAGAAGAGGAAGAAGTAGAGTAAGAAGAAGAAGAGAAGAAGTAGGTGAAGGAGAAGAAGAGGACAAAGAAGAAGAAGAAGAAGAAGAAGATGAAGTAGTTGAAGTAGAAGAAGAAGAAGTAGAAGAAGAAGAAGAAGAAAAAGAAGAAAAAGAAGATGAAGAAGAAGAAGAAGAAGAAAGAACAAAATGAAGAAGAAGAAGTTGAAGAAGAAGAAGAAGAAGAAGAATAAAAAGAAGAAGAAGAATAGAACAAGAAGAATAAGAAGAAGATCATGATGATGATGATGAAGAAGAAGAAGAATAACAAAAAGAAGAAAAAGTAGAAGAAGAAGAAAAAGTAGAAGAAGAAGAAAAAGTAGAAGAACAAGAAGAAGAAAAAGAAGAGGAAGAAAAAGTAAAAGAAGAGTAAAAGGAAGTAGAAGAAGAAGAATTAGAAGAAGTTGAAGAAGAAGAAGAAGAAGAAGAACGTAGAAGAAGGGAAAGAAGAAGAAGAAGAACGTAGAAGAAGGGAAAGAAGAAGAAGAAAGAAGAAGTAGAACTAAAAGAAGAAGAACAAGTAAAAGAACCAGAAGAAGAAGAAGAAGAAGAAGAATATGATGAAGAAGATGAGAAAGTAGTAGTAGTAGTAGTAGTAGAAGAAGAAGGAGATTAAGAAGTGAAAGAAGAAGAAGAAAAAGATGGAGAAGAAGTAGAAGAAGTAGAAGAGGAAGAAGAAGAAGAACAAGAAATTGAAGTAGAAGAAGAAGAAGAAGAAGAAATTGAAGTAGAAGGAGAAGAAGAAGGAGAAGAAGAAGAGGTAGAAGAAGAAGATGAAGAAGATCATAAAGAAGACACAGACGATGATGAAGAAGTAGAAGTAGAAGAAGAAGAAGAAGACGAAGAAAAAGAACAACAAGAAGAAGAGGTAGAAGAAGAAGAAGAAGAAGTCGAAGAAGTAGAAGAAGAAGAAAAGGAAATATAAGAGGAAGAAGAACCAAAACAAGAAGTAAAAGTAGTAGTAGAAGAAGAATAACAAGATAATGATGATGATGATTAGGAAGAAGAAGAAGTGCAAGAACAAGAAGATGCATAAGGAGAAGAGGAAGAAGAAGAAGAAGAAGAGCAAGAAGAAGAAGAAGTAGCAGAAGAAGAAGATGAAAAATAAGTAGAAGAAGAATTGGAAGATGATGATGATGATGAGGAAGAGGAGGAAGGAGAAGCAGAAGAAGAAGATGATGATGAAGAAGAAGAAGAAGAAGAATAAGAGAGAAGTAGAAGAAGAAGAAGAAGAACAAGAACAAGACGAAGAAATAGAACAAGAACCCAAAGAACAAGAAGTAGAAGAAGAAGAATAATAAAAGGTTGAAGAAGAAGTATAAGAAGAAGAAGAAGAAGAAGGATAGAGAATTAAAGAAGATAAAGCAGAAGGAGTAGTTGAAGAAGAAGAAGAAGAGGAAGAAGAAGAAGAAGAATGAGACGTAGTAGTAGAAGAAGATAAAAAATAATGGGAACAAGAAGAAGAAGAAGATGATGATTAAGAAGTAGTAGTAGTAGAAGAAGAAGAAGAAAGGAAAAAGAAGTAGAAGAAAAGTAGAACGAGAACAAGAAAATGAAGAACAAAAAGAAGAAGAAGAAGAAGAAGAAGAAGTGGAGGAAGAAGAAGAAGAAGAAGAAGAAGTAGAAGAAGAAGATAAAGAAGAAGAATTAGAAGAAGAAGTGGAAGATGTTGATGATGAAGATGAAGCGAAAGAGGAAGAAGAAGAAGAAGTAGCAGTAGTAGTAGTAGTAGTAGAAGAAGAAGAAGTAGAAGATGATGAAGAAGAAGAAGAAGAAAAATGAAGAAGTAGTGGAAGAAGTGGAAGTAGAAGAAGAAGAAGTAGTAGAAGAAGAAAAAGTAGTCAAAGAACAAGAAGTTGAAGAAGATGTGTAAGAAGAAGCACAAAAAGAAGTAGTAGTAGAAGAAGGAGAAGAAATAGATAGAAAATAAGAAGAAGAAGAAGCAGATGTAGAAGAAGAAGAAGAAGAAGAAGAAGAAAACGAAGAACAAGAAGAAGAATAAGAATAATAATAAAAATAATAATAATAATAAGAAGAAGAAGAAGAAGAAGCAAAAGAAGAAGATGATGATGAATAAGGAGAAGAAGAAAAAGAATTAGTAGAAGAAGCAGAAGAAGTAGAAGAAAAATAAAAAGAAGAAGAAAAGGAAGAAAGAAAAATAAGAAGAAGAAGAAGGAGAAGAAGAAGACGAAGAAGGTGGAGGTGGAGGAGGAGGAGGCAAAGAAGAGTAATAAGAAGAAAGAAGAAGAGGAAAGAGAAGAAGAAGAAGAAATAAAAGAAGTAGCAGCAGTAGAAGAAGAAGAAGAAGAAAAAGAAGAAGAAGGCAAAAAAAAAGAAAAAGAAGAAAAAGAAGTAGAAGTAGTGAATAAGAAGAAGAAGAATAATACAAAGAAGAAGAACAAGAAGAA
>JAIUJO010002729.1:80000-83003 GCA_023846275.1 Vanilla planifolia
AAAGAAGAAGAAGAAGAAAAAGTAGAAGGTTAAGAAGAAGTAGAAGAGGAAGAAGAAGAAGAAGAAGAAGAAGAGGAAGAAGAAGAAGAAAGTAAAGTAAAAGAAGTTGAAGAAGAAGAAGAAGAGGACGAAGAAGAATAACAAGAAGAAGAAGAAGAATAATAAGAAGAAGAAGAGTAGAAGGAGGAGAAGAAGAAGATGAAGAAAATGAAGATGATGATGAAAAAGAAGAAGATGAAGAAGAAGAAAATGATGATAAAGAAGATAGAAGAAGAAGAAGAAGAGGAAGAAAGAAGAATAAGTATAAGAAGAAGTTGAAAGAGAAGAAGAAGAAGAAGAAGAAGAAGAAGAAGAAAGAAGAAGAAGAAGTAGAAAATGATGAAGAGTAAGAAAAAGAAGAAGCAGAAGAAAATGAAGAAGAAGAAGAAGAAGGCAAAGAAGAACAAGAAGAAGAAGATGTAAAAGAAGAAAAACAAGAAGAAGAAGAAAGAGATGGAGAAGAACTAAAAAAGAAGAAAAATAAGAGAAAGATGAAGAGCAAGAAGAAGAAGAAGAAGAAGAAGAACGAGAAGATGTTAAAGAAGAAGTAACAGAAGAAGATGAAGAAGAAGGAGAAAAAAAAGTAGTAGTAGAAGAAGAAAGAAGAGGAAGAGTTTGAAGAAGAAGAAGAGGTAGAATATGTTGATGTAGTAGACGAAGGAGAAGAAGAAGAAGAAAAATAAGAGAAAGAAGAATAAGTAGTAAAAGAAGAAGAAGAAGATGTAGAAGAAGAAGAAGAAGAAAAAAGAAGAAAAAGAAGAAGAGGAGGAAGAAGAAGAAAGAAAAAGAAAGAAGAAGAACAAAAAGAAAAGTAGAAGAAGATGAACAAGACGAAGAAGAAGATGAAGAAGAAGAAGTAGAAGAAGAAGATGAGAAAGAAGAAGAAGAACAAGAAGAAGAAGACGCGAAAAGAAGAAGAAAAAGAAGAAGAAGAAGGAAGAAGAAGTTCAAGAAGAACATGATGAAGAAGAGGAATAAGTAGAAGTGGAAGAAAATGAGAAAGAAGAAGAAGAAGGAGGAGGAGAAGAAGAAGAAGAAGAAGAAGAAGAAAAGGAAGAAGAAAAGAAAGAAGAAGAAGAGGAAGAAGAAGAATAAGTGAAAGAAGAAGAAGAAGAAGAAGAAAGAAGCAAAAGAAGGAGAAGAAAGAATAATAATAATAAGAAGAAGAAGAAGAAGATGAAGAAGAAGAAAGAAGAAGAAGAAGAAGAAGAACATGAGGTAGAAGAAGTTGTAGAAGAATGAGAAAAAGGAGAAGAAGAAGAAGATGAAGAAGAAGAAGAAGAAGAATAAGAACAAGAAGAGGAAGAAAAAGAAGAAGAAGAACAAGATGATGAGGAAGAAAATGAAGTAGAAGAAGTTGAAGAAGAAGAAGAAGAAGAAGAAGAAGAAGGTGGAGAAGGAGGAGGAGAAAGAAGAAGAAGAAGAAGAAGAAGAAGATGATGATGATGAAGAACAAAGAAGAAGAAGAAGAAGATAGAGGAAGAAGAAGAAGAAGAAGGTGAAGAAGAAGAAGAAGAAAAGAAGAGGAGGAGGAAGATGAAGAAGAAAGAAGAAGTAGAAAAATAAAAAGAAGAAAGAAGAAGAAGAAGAAGAAGAAGAAGAAGAAGAAGAAGAAGAAGAAGAAGATGAAGAAGAAGTAATCGTAGCAGTAGTAGATGAAAGAGAAGAAGAAGAAGAAGTAGTAGTAGTCAAAGAAGTAGAAGAAAAAGAAGTAGTAGTAGAAGAAGAAGAAGAAGGTGAAGAAGAAGAACGAGAATAAGAAGTAGAAGAAGAAGTAGAAGAAGAAGAAGAAGACGAAGAAGAAAAAGAAGATGATGATGATGAACATGAAGAAGAAGAAGAAGGAAAAATGGAAGAAGAAGAAGAAGAAGAAGAACAAGTTGAAGAGCAAGAAGAGGAAGAGGAAGTAGTAGTAGTAGAAGAAGAAGAAAGGAAGAAGATGAAAAAGTAAAAGAAGAAGAAGAAGAAGTAGAAGGTGAAAAATGAAGAAGAAGAAGAAGTTGATGTTAAAGAAGATAGAAGAAGAAGAAGAACAACAAGAAGTAGAAGAAGAAGAGGAAGTAGAAGAAAGAAGAACAAGATTAGAAAAAGAGGAACAAGTAGAAGAAGAAGAAGAAGAAGGACAAGAAAAAGTAGAAGAGGAAGAAGAAGACAAAAAAGGAGAAGGAGAAGAAGAAGGAGAAGAAAAAAAAGAAGCAGAAGAAGGAGGCGAAGAAGGAGAAGAAGAAGAAGGAGAAGGAGAAGAAAAATAAGTAGAAGGAGAAGAAGAAGAAGGAGAAGAAGAAGAAGGAGAAGAAGGACAAGAAGAAGGAGAAGAAGAAGGAGAAGAAGAAGGAGAAGAAGAAGAAGAAGAAGAAGAAGGAGGAGGAGAAGGAGAATAAGAAGAAGAGGAAGAAGAAGAAGATGAAGAAGAAGGAGAAGGAGAAGGAGTAGAAGAAGAAGAAGCATGAGGAGAAGGAGAAGAAGAAGGAGAAGAAGAAGAAGAAGGAGAAGAAGAAGAAGAAGAAGAAGGAGAAGAAGCAGATAGAGAAGGGGAAGAAGAAGGAGAAGAAGGAGAAGAAGAAGAAGAAGGAGAAATAGAAGATCAAGGAGAAGAAGGAGAAGGAGAAGAAGAAGAGGAAGAAGAAGAAGAAGAAGATGATGAAGAAGAAGAAGTGGAAGAAGAAGAAGAAGAAGATAATGTAGGAGAAGACAAAGAAGAAGAAGAAGAAGAAAATGAAGAAAAAGAAGAGGTAGAATTAGAAGAAGAAGAAGAAGAAGAAGAAGAAGAAGAAGAAGAAAAAGAAGTAGAAGAAATAGAAGAAAGAACAAGATGAAGAAGAAGAAGAAGAAGAAGAAGAGGAGGAGGAGGAGGAGTAGTAGAAGAAGAAGAACAAGAAGAAGAAGAAGAAGAATAGGTAGAAAAAGAAAAACAAGAAGAGGAAATGGAAGAAAGAAGAAGAAGAAGCATGAGGAGAAGGAGAA
>JAIUJO010003068.1:0-2500 GCA_023846275.1 Vanilla planifolia
CTTCCTCTTCGTTTTCTTCTTCTTCTTCTTCTTCTTCTTCTTCTTTTTCCTCATCTTTTTCTTCTTCTTCCTGTACTTCTTTTTCTTCTTCTTCATCTTCTTCTTGTTCTCCTTTTTTTTCTTCTTCTTCTTCTTCTTCTTCTTCTTCTTCCCCTTCTACTTCTTCTATTTCTTCTTCTTCTTCTTCCTGTTCTTCTTGTTCTCCTTCTTCTTCTTCAACTTCTTCTTCTTCTTCTTCTAAATCTTCTACTTCATCATCATCACCTTCTTCTACTTCTTCTTCTCTTCATCTTCTTCTTCTTCATTTTCTTCTTCTTTTTCTTATTCTACTTCTTCTTCTTCTTCTTCTTCTTTTTCCACTTCTTCTACTCTTCATCTTCATCATGATCTTCTTCCTCTTCTTCTTCTTCTTTTTCTTCTTCTCCTCCTTCTTCCCTTTTTTCTACTATTTCTTCTCGTTCTTCTTCCTCTTCTCCTTCTTTTTCTTCTTCTTCTTCCACTACAACCTTTTCTTCTTCTAGTTTTTCTTATTCTTCTTCTTCTTCTTCTTCTTCTTCGTCATCTTGTCCTTCTTCTGCTTCTTCTTCTTCTCCTTCTCCTTCTTCTTCTTCTTCTTCTCCTTCTTCTTCTTCTTCTTCTTCTTCTTCTCCTTCTTCTTCTCCTTTTTTTCTCATTCTTCTTCTCCTACTTCTTCTCCTTCTTCTTCTTCTTCTTCTTCCTCTTCTTTTCCTTCTTCTTCTTCTTCTACGACTTCTTCTTCTTCTTCTTCGCCTTCTTCTTTGTCTTCTTCTTCTTGTTGTTGCTGTTCTTCTTCTTTTTCTTCTTCTTCGTCTTCTTCTTCCTTGTCTTCTTCTTCTTCTTCTTCTTTGTCCTCTTCTTCTTCCTTTTCTTCGTCTTCTTATAAATTTTCTTCTTCATCTTCTTCTTCTTCTTCTTCTTCATCTGCTTCTTTGTCTTCTTCTCCCTCTTCATCTTCGTCTTCTTCTTCTTCCTCTTCCTCTTCCTCTTCATCTTCTACTTCTTCTTCTTCTTCTTCTTCTTCGTCTTCCACTTCTTCTTCCTCTTCTTCTTCTTCTTCTTCGACTTCTTCTTCTTCTTCCTCTTCTTCCACTTCTTCTTCTTCTATCTCTACTTCTTCTTCTTCTTCTTCTTCTTCTTCTCTTCTTCTTCTTCATCATCATCATCTTCTTCTTCTTCTTCTTCCTCTTCATCTTGGTCTTCTTCTTCTTCAACTTCGTCTTCCTCTTCTTTTTTATCTTCTTCTTCTTCTTCTTCGACTTCGACATCTTCTTCTTCTTCTTCTTCTTTGTCTTCTTCTTCTTCTTTTTTCTCTTCTTCTTCTTCTTCTTCTTCACCTTTTTCTTCTTCTTCTTCTTCCTATTCTTCTTCTTTTTCTTCCTCTACTTCTTCTTTTTCTTCTTCTTCTTCTTCTTCTTCTTCTTCCTCTTCTTCTTCTTCTTCTTCTTCCTCTTCTTCTTCCTCTTCTTCTTGTTCTTCTTCTTCTTCTTATTCTTCTTTTTCTTCTTCTTCTTCTTCTTCATCTACTTCTTTTACTTCTTCTTCTACTTCTTCTACTTCTTCTCCTCCTTCCTCTCCTAATCCTCCTTCTTCTACTCCTTCTTCTTCTCCATCTTCTCCTTCTTTTTCTTCTTCTTCTCCTTCTTCCTCCCCTTCTTCTTCATCATCATCATCTTCTTCTTCTTCTTCTTCAACTTCTTCTTCTTCTTCTTTTTCTTCTTCTTCTTCTTCTTCTTCTTCTTCTTCTCATTCTTTGTTTCCTTCTTCTACTACTTCTTCGTTTTCTTCTTCTCTTTCTTCTTTTACTTCTTCTTCATCGTCATCCTTTTCTTCTTCTTATTCATTTTCTTCTTATTCTTCTTCTCCCTCTTCTTCATCTTTCTTCTTCCTCTTGTTCTTCTTATTCTCGTTCTTCTTTGTGTTCTACTTCTTTTATTTCCTCTTCTTCTTCTACTTCTTCTTCTTCTTCTTCTTCTTTCTTCCTCTTCTTATTCTTCTTCTCCTTCTTCTTCCCCTCAGTCTTCTTTGCTTTCTTCTTCGTTTTCTTCTTCTTCTCCTTATTCTTCTGCTTCTACTACTTCTCTTCTTCTTCTTCTTCTCCTTCTTTTTCTTCTTCCTCTTCATCTACTTCTTCTTGTTCTTATTCTGCTTCTTCTTCTACGTCTTAATCTTCTTCATCTTGTTCTTCTTCTTCTATTGCTACTAATACTATTCCTTTTTCTTCTTCTTGTACTTCTTCTTCATCTTCTTCTTCTTCTTCATTATCTTCTTTTTCTTTTTCTTCTTCTTCTTGTTCTTCTTCTTTAACATCATCTACTTTTTCTTCATCATCTTCTTCTTCTACTTCTTCTTCTTCCTCTTTTTGTTCTTCTTCTTCTTCTCCTTCATATTCTTATTCTTCTTCTTCTTCCTCTACTTCTACTTCTTCTTTCTCTTCTTCTTCTTCATCATCTTCTTCTTCTTCTTCATCATCTTTTTCATC
>JAIUJO010003068.1:17500-22500 GCA_023846275.1 Vanilla planifolia
GAGCATCTTGCTGAGTGATTGAATAAATATGCACCTGACCTCCGTTCCTGTCATTCCACCTCTAACTACAGCACCTGAAGTCGTCATAGATTCACGACCTCTACCTTGACTTGCATCATATCTAACTCCACTAGTTGAAACACTGACAAATTTAAATTCTAAAAATTTTGGACAATCCCAAGCAATATGCCCTAGTTCTTGGCATTGATAACAACTGATTGGTTAGATAGACTCTGATCAACATTCTTCCATATGCCATCTTCCACATTTCTCACATCTACTCGTTCTATCTGAGCTCCTACTAACTCTATTAGTGCTCGGTTCATATGGTCAGAACCTTGAAGTTCCTCCTCTTAAAAAACTAGGATTATCCCTTTTTCCTATGAATTTGAATTGAGACTTTAAAGAATCAAATCTTTTCTTCTCTTCTTCTTTACTAATTGCCAGCAAACTGAGTTCAAGCTCAACCATGCCTGCATGCTCTAGTAACTCCACATAGTTTGTTGTTAAGACAGTTACTAAAGTTGCCCCGAATTTCGTCCTGTAGGCCTCGTCGAAACATGTAACACCGTTGTTCTTCAGGTGTTACTAAACGAGCACATATTTAGCCATGTGGGAGAATTTGATTTCATATGTAGTAACTAATAGATTACCTTGCCTAAGATTATTCAACTCTTCCCTCATTTTGGCTTTAATTGAAAAGGACATATACCATTACTGAAATTCTTTTGTGAATTCTTCCCAGGAGATGTCTGTCATTGGTCAACTTGAATAATGAAGCTGATGTCGAGAACTCCACCATAATTTGGTAGTATCTTTTACTATCAAAACTACCAAGGCCACATTTCTATCATCTAGGCAAGACATCCCTTCAAAGATAACATTCATTTGCTCTTACTAGTTTTCATAGGATCCTCTTCCCCAGCAAAAAGAGGATGCATCCGCTAAAATTGGTAAACCACAAAGTCGATAGATGCCTCTCCTCTATGACTACCAATGTTTCCAACTAATTGCAACAAAGAGACTAAGGTTTGTGCTAATTCTTGTTGCATATCTCTTGCTACTTTCTTTCTTTACCCTTCTTTATATTTCCAGATTTAGATATTTCCATGGTTTGAAGTATATTACAATCCTACAAAGCTATATAAGATATTTGACCACATTTAAACTAAAAGTAACACTAAAGATGCAAATGCATATGCTGTGCTGGTGTCCTCACACCCATTTCCCACCTATCCTAGAACCAAAGGCTCTGATAGCACTTTGCCACAGCCTCCACCTAAACCAGTACCTTAGATAACAAAATTATCATCAAAGTAAAGACAAGGAATAAAAACTCAAGGTTGGGACCTGACGGTAAGACAAACACCCACTCCAAAATCCAAAATATATATAAACAAAACATGCTTTCTTAAACAAATTTTCTAATACCAAACCCTTCCTTTTCTTATTTATCTAGTGAAAAGGGCTCTCTTATAGCATCATCTTTTCCAACTCTCAGTGTTGTGGACACATGGGATGTATGACCAGTGATGTAAGAACTGCATGAGATTTTACATATCTTAGTAGATAAATCCATAATAGATAACCAAATATGAAAGAGATATCAAATGGAAAGGCATACCATGTGTAGTGCAGATAAATCATATGCATAAAACTACAATCACACAAGATGTCATATATAAGATAATGCCAAATAAAAACCATAAAAAATGCCAATCCCTTATATGGATGTGATATTATCAGGCCAAATTCCCTTGGACGCATTATCCTCTGGATCCAATCATCATCATCAATAAATGACCCCCAACAAGCATCCAACCAAACACATAACACTAAGCAGATATCTGATCTGATGGTCGATACCCTGCAACACATGCTGGGCCTGGTGTAAATCATCATGGAGTCATAGCACATAACATATAATACTAGGCAGATATTTGATCCGAAGATTGATACCCTACAACATATGCTGGGCCTAGTAGTGAGGATAATGTTCTCTAGGAATCCTATTTTTAGTTGTAATTTTTCCAAACATCAATCCAGATACTTATATCATATCAAAAAACCTTTCATTCTATATTGCTTCTTCCCTTTTTATTTGAGCATATCGTATCGTATTATTTCTTTCTTTGTCATATGCAATAATATTAATGGGTAATATATGCAACAATCAAAATACTGTGACAGTAAGAAAAGTTTGTTAAAATACATAATAATACGCTATATCACAGGGTTAAGAATTTAACTACCTAACTTTTGATGTACAATTTGTATTATCCGCCTCTTATTCTTCTTGATGTCTTACAAACTCATAAAATACTAAAATAATAAATTTAAAATACACTTATTAGCCAAAATTGCTTTTTAAAAGCTGTTCCCAAACATTAAAATCCCAAATGTCTTAATTTCGATTGTTTGGCTTCCGTCGATGAGGGACCGCCTGCTCCTATCCCATTGCGCCCGATTCAGCAGTGCGACTTGGTCCAAGGCCTAGACCGGTTCCTACGTATCTCTCTCCCTTCTGACGAAACCGAAACAGTTTCCCAACAAAATTAGAGACCTCTTGTGTCTCCCGTCGGCCAAACAACCACCCTCTTGGTCTCCGTCGCTCACTGTTTCCACCACCCCGGCTACTAAAGCAAAATTCATAGTTTTTTACCTTACAAAAAATCCACGTCGGCCATCACTGTTACGTGTTGAAACTTCTCAAAGCAAGGCAGTAGCTGTCGGAAGTCTCACACTCGCACTCTGGCAACCTCGCCACAGTCGGTGTCTTCAAATGAGCTTTTCAAACCCACCCCGCTTTGGATTTAATAACTGCGTAAACCGACTTGTCCGAGGGTCAAGAACCGGCATTTCACATAACACCCCTTCTGAATTATTTATTTGCACATATATCCTCCACCTCGAGAAGTATACCTATGCCGAAATTTCTAAAATTGCACATAACCCAATGCAGCCAACATCTTTTAAAATTACAAATATACCTTCCACCAAAACGAATTTGAACTATGTCTACATTTACAACATTACAAATCTATCATCAACATTACAAAGTTATCTCACATCCTTTTAAAAATTCATAATTTATTCTTTAGAGCTTTGAAAATTATAATTTAAACACCATAGAACTAGTCTAAAAAAGCTCTTTATCAAAATAAATAAAATAAAAAAAAATAAAGCTGTTACATCTTCTTCTTCTTTTACTTCTTCTTCTTCATCTTCATTATCATCACCATCTTCTTCTTCTTCTTTTTCTTCATCATCATCATCATCATCATCATCTTCTTCTTCTTCTTCTTCTTTTACTACGACTTTGTCTTTTGTTTCTTCTTCTCCTTCTTCTTGTTGTTCTTCTTCTTCTTCTGCTTCTCCTTCTACTACTACTTTTTCTTCTTCTTTCTCTTCTTCTTCTTCTTCTTCTTCATCTTTTTCTTCTTCTTCTTCTTCTTTTTCTTCTTCTGCTTCTTATTCATCTCTGTTTTCCTCTTCTTCTCCTTCGTCTTCTTCTTCTTTGTCATCTTCTTCATCTTCTTCTTCTTCTTCATTCCTTTCTTTGTCCACTATTTCTTCTTCCTCTTCTTCTTCATCTTCTTTTTCTTCTTTTTCTTCTTCTATTTCTTCCCTTTCTTCTTCTTCTTCTTCTACCTCTTTTACTTCTTCTTCTTCTTCTTTCTCTTCTTCTTCTTCATTTTCTTTTTCTTCTTCTTCTTCATCATCTACTTCTTCTTCTTCTTCCTCTTCTTCTTCTTTTGCTTCTTCATCTTCATCTTGATCATCATCTTCTTCTTCTTCTTCTTTTCCTTTTTTTTCTTCTTCTTCTTCTCTTTCTTATTCTTCTTGCTCTTCTTCTGCTTCACCTTCTTCCTCTTTTTCTTCTTCTTATTCTTCCTCTTCTTCTTCTTCTTTTTTTTCTTCTTCTTCTTCTTCTTTTCTTCTTCTTTTTCTTCTTCTTCTTCTTGTTCTTCTACTTCTTCTTCTCTTTTTCTTCTTCTTTTTCTTCTTCTTCCTCTTCATCTTCTTCTTCTTCTTCTTCTTCTTCTTCATGCTCATCATCTTCTTCTACTTCTTATTTTTCTTCTTCTTCTTCTTCTTCTTCTACTACTTCTTCCTTTTCTTCTTTTTCTTCTTCTTCTTCTTCTTCATCATCTTCTTCTTCTTGTTCTTCCTCTTGTATCTCTTCTTCTTGTTCTTCATCGTCTTCTCCTTTTTCTTCTATCTTCTTCTTCTTCTTCTTCTTTTTCTTCTTCTTTTTCTATTCTTCTTCTTCTTTTCTTTTTCATCTACTTGTTCTTCCTCTTCTTCTTCTTCCCCTTCTTCTTCTTCCACTTCTTCTTGTTCTTTTCTTCCTCTTCTTCTATTTCTTCTTCATTTTCTTCTTCTTCTTCATCTTCTTCTTCTTCTTCTTCTTTTTCTTCTTCTTCTTCTTCTTCCTCTTCTTCTTCTACTTTTTCTTCTCTACCTTCTTCTTCTCCTCAATCTTATTGTCCTCCTCCACCTCCGCCTCCTCCTACTCCTTTTCCATCTTCTTCTTCTTCTTTTTATTCGTCTTCTACTTCTTCTTCTTATTCTTCTTCTTCTTCTTCTTCTTCTTCTTCTCTTCTTCTTCTTCTTCTTATTCTTCATCTTCTTCCTCTTCTTCTTATTCCTCTTCTTCTTCTTCTTCTTCTTCTTCTTCTTCTTCTCTTGTTCTTCTTCTCCTTTTTTCTACTTCTTCTTCCTCATCGTCTTCCTCCATTTCTTCTTCTTCTTCTCCTTCTTCTTCTTCTTCTTCTTCATTTCTTCTTCTTCTTTTCCTTCAACTTCTTCATCTTCTTCTTCTTATCGTTATTATTATTAATATTATTATTACTATTGTAATTATTATTATTCATCATCAACATCTTCTTCTTGTTGTTGTTCTTATTCTTCTTCTTGTTCTTATTCTCCATCTTCTTCTTCTCCATCTTTTTCCTCTTCCACTTCTTCCTCCACCTCTTCTTCTTCTTCTTCTTCTT
>JAIUJO010003068.1:27500-35000 GCA_023846275.1 Vanilla planifolia
TTCTCCTTCTTCTTCTTCTCCTACTTTCTTTTTCTTCTTCTTCTTCTTATTGTTCTTCTTCTACTACTATTAAAACTACTTTCTCCTTCTTCTTCTTCTTCTTCTTCCCCCATCTTCATCATTTCTTCTTCTTCTTCTTCTTGTTCCTCATCATCTTCTTCCTCTTCTTCTGATCTTCTTCTTCTTCTTCTTTTCCTTTATAATCTTTTTCTTCTTCTTCTCCTTCTTCTTCTTCTTCTTGTTCTTCTGCTTGTTCTTATTCTTCTTCTTCTTCTTCTTCTTCTTCTTATTCCCCCTTTTTCTTCTTCTTCTTATCCTTCACCATCATCTTCTTCTTCTTATTATTATTATTCTTCTCCTTCTTCTTCTTCTTTTTCATCTCGCAATTGTCCTTCTTCTTCTTCTTATTATTCTTCTTTTTTTTTCTTTTTTTTCTTCTTCTTCTTGTTCTTCTTCTTCAGCTGCATCTTCCACTTTTACTTCTCCTTTTTCTTCTTCCACCTTTTCTTCTTCTTCTTTTTCTTCTTCTTCTTCTTCTTCTTTTGCTTCCTCTGCTCCTTCTTCTTTGACTTCTTATTCATAATCTTCCTATTCTTCTTCATCATCTTCTTCATCTTCTTCGTCTTCTTCCTAATTTCTACCTCTTCTTCTTCCTTCCTCTTCTTCTTCTTCTTCTGCTTCTTTGTCTTCCTCTTCTTCTTCTTCTTCTTCTTGTTTCTTTCTTCTTCTTCTTCTTCTTCTTCTTCTTCTTCTTCTTTCTTCTTTTTCTTCTTCTTCTTCTTCATCATCTTCTTCTTCTTCTTCTTCTTCTTTTTTCTTCTTCTTCTTCTTCATCATCTTCTTCTTCTTCTTTTCTTCTTGTTCTTCTTCATCATCATCGTCGTCTTTTCCTTCTTCTTCTTCTTCTTCTTCTCATTCCTCTTCTCGTCCTTTTAATTCATCTCTTTCTTGTTATCCTTCTACTCCTTCGTATTCTTCTTCTTTTTCTTCTTCCTCTTCTTCTTCTTCTTCTTCAACTTCTTCTACTTCTCCGTCTTCTCCTTCTTCTTCTTCTTTTTCTTCTTCCCTCTTCTTCTTGTTCTGCTTCTTTCTCCTTCTTCTTCTTCTTCTTTTTCTTCTTCTTCTAGTTCTTCTTCTTTGTCATCCTCTATTTCTTATTATTATTATTATTATTATTCATATTATTATTGAATTATTATTATTATTATTATTACTATGTATTTTTATATTGATTTTCTTCTTCTTTTTTTGTTCTTCTTTTTCTTACTCACTGTCTTCTTCATTTTCTTCCTCTCCTTTTACTGCGACTACTTCTTTATCTTCTTCATTTTCTTCTTCTTTCTTCTTCTTCTTCTTCTTCTCCCTCCTCCTCCTTCATCACCTTCTTCTTCTCTTACTTCTTTTGCTTCTCCTTATCCTTCTTCCTCTTCATCATCATCATCTTCTTCTTCTTCTTCTTCTTCTTTTTCTTCTTTTTTCTTCTTCTTCTTCTTCTTCTTTCCTCTTCTTCTTCTTCTACTACTTCTTGTTCTTGTTGTTCTTCTTCTTCTACTTCTCCACCTCCCCCTCCACCTCCTCCTTCTACATCTTCTTCTTCTTCTTCTTCTTCATCTTTGTCTTTGTACTCCACTTCTTCTTCTTCTCCTTCTTCTTCTTCTTCTTCTTTGTTCTCCTTCTTCTTCTTCTTCTTCTTTTCTTTTCCTTCTTCCACTTCTTCTTCGTCTTCTTTTTCTCTTCTTCTTTTCCTTTTCATATTCATCTTCTTCTTCTTCCTCTTCTTCTTCGTCTTCCCCCTTCTTCTTCTCCCTCTTCTTCTTCTTCTACTACTCTTCCTCTCCTTGTTCTTCTTCTTCTCCTACTCCTCCTCCTTCTCCTCCTCCTCCACCTCCTTCTTCTTCTTCTTCTTTCTTCTTCTTCTTCTCCTTCTCCTCTTCCTCCTCCTTCTTCTTCTTCTGTTCTTTCTTCTAATGCTCCCCTCTTCATCTTCCTCTTCTTCCTCCCCTTAATGTTCTTCTTCTTCTCGTCTTCCTCCTCCTTCCTCTTCTTATTTTTCATCATCTTCTTCTTCTACTTCTTGTCCCTTCTTCCAATTCTTCCTCTTCATCTTCTTCCTATTCTTTTTCTTTTTCTTCTTCTTCTTCTTCTTCATCATCATCATAATCATCTTCTTCTTCTTCTTCTTCTTCTTCTTCTTCCCTCTTTCTCTTCTTCTTCTTCTTGTTTGTGTTCTTCTCCTTCTTCTTCTTTTTCTTCTTCTTTGTGTTCTTCTCCCTCTTCTTCTTCTTCTTCTTCTTCTTCCTCCTCTTCTTCTACTTCCTTTCTTCTACTCCTTCTTCTTCACCTTCTTCATCATCATCTTCTTCATCTTCTTTTTCTTCCTCCTCTTCAACATATTCTTCTTATTCTTCTTCTTCTTCATCTTCTCGCTTCTTATTTTTCCTCTACTCTTTTGCTTCATTGCCTTCTTTTTTTTTCTTCTTCTACTTCTCCTTCCTCTAAAACTACAAATTCTTCTTCTTCTTCTTTTTCTTCTTCTTCTTCTTCTTCTTCTTTCTTCTTCTTCTTCTTCTTCTTCTCTTCTTCTTCATCTTCTTCTTTTCTTCTTCTACTCCTTCCTCACCGTCTTCTTCGTTTTCTTCTTCTTCTTGTTCTTCTACTTCTTCAACTTCTTAATTTTCATCTTCTTCTTCTTCCTCCTCTACTTCTTCATCTTATTATTATTATTATAATTATTATTGTTATTGTAATTAATATTATTATAATTATAATTATTCATCATCATCTTCTTCTTCTTCTTCTTCTTCTCCTTCATCTTCTCCTTCTTCTTCTTCATCTTCTTCTACTTGTCTTTATTCTTGTTCCTTTTCTTTTTCTTATTTTGCACCATCTTCTTCTTGTACTATACTACGACTACTACTACAAAAAACATTCTTCTTCTTCTCCTCCTCCTCCTCCTCCTTCTTCTTCATCTTCCTCTTCTCTTTCTCCTTCTTCTTCTTCTTCTTCTTCTCCTCCTGCTCCTCCTCCTTCCTCTTCTTCTTCTCCAACTTCTTCTTATTCTTCTTCTCCTTCTTCTTCTTCTTCTTCTTCTTCTTCTTCTTATTGTTCATCTTCTACTTCAACTTCTTCATCTTCTTCTTCTTCTTCTTCTTCTTCTTCTTATCCTTCTCCTTCGCCTCCTTCTTCATCTTCTTCTTCTTCTTCTTCTTCCTCTTCTTCTTCTTCTTTTTCAACTTCTTCTTCCTCTCCTTCTTCTTCTTCTTCTTCTTCTTCTTCTTCTTGTCCATTTTCTTCGCCTTCTTCTTCATCATCATCATCTTCTTCTTCTTCTCCTTCTTCATCATCTTCTTCTTCTTCTCCTTCTCTTTCTTCATCTTCCTCTACTTCTTCTTTTTCTGGTTCCTCTTCTTCTTCTTCTTATTCATCCTCTTCTTCTTCCTGCTCTTGTTCTTCTTCTTCCACTTCTTCTTATTCTTCTTCTTCTTCTTCTTCTTTCTCCTTCTTCATCATCTTCTTCTTCTTCTTGATCTTCTTCTTCTTCTCCTCCTCCTTCTTCATCACCCTCTTCTTCTTCTTCTTCTTCTTCTTCCTGTTTTTCTTCTTCCACTTCTTCTTCTTCTTTTTCTTCTTCTTCCTCCTTTACATCTTCATCATCTTCTTCTTTTTCTTCTTCTTCTTCTTCCCTATCTTCTTCTTCCTCTTCCTATTCTACTACTTCGTCTTCTTCTTCTACTTCTTCCTCTTCTTCTTCTTCTTCTTCCTCCTCTTCTTCTACTTCTTCTTGTTTCTCTTCTTCTTCCTCTTCATCTTCTTCCTCTTGTTCTTCTTCTCCTTCTCCCTCTTCTTCTTATTCTTCTTTTTCTTCTTCCTTCTTCTCCATCTCCATCTTCATCTTTTTCTTCTTCGTCTTCTTCTTCTTCTCCTCCTCCTCCAACTTTTTCTTCTTCTTCTTCTTCTTCTTCCTTTTCTTCTTTTTCTTCTTTTTTTCTTCTTTTTTTTCTTCTTCTTCTTCTACTACTTCTTCTTGTTCTTCCTTCTCCTCATCTTTTTCCTCTTCTTCTTCTTCCTCTTCTTCTTTGTCTTTTTCTTCTTCTTCTTCTTCTTCCTCCTCCTCTTCTTCCTCTTCTTCCTCTTCTTCTTCTACCTCTTCTTCCTCCTCTTCTTCTTCTTCTTCCTCCTCCTCCTCTTCTTCTTCTTCTTCTTCTTCTTTGTTTTCTTCTTCTTCTTCTTCTTCTTCCTCATCTTTTTCTTCTTCTTCTTCTTCTTCATCCTCCTCCTCTTCAACTTCTCCTTCTTCTTCATCTTCTTCTCTTCTTTTCCTTCTTTTTCTTCTTCTTCTCTTCTTCTTCACCTTCTTCTCTATCATCTTCATCTTCTTTATCTTCTTCTTCATTTTCTTCTTCTTCTTCTTCTTCTTCTTCTTCTTTTCCTTCTTCTCTTTTTTTCTTCTTCTTCTTCATCTTCTTCTTCTTCATGATCTTCTTTTCGTCTTCTTCTTCTTTGTTTTTATTCTTCTTCTTAATAACCATCTTTTTCTTCTTGTTCTTCTTCTTCTCCTCCTTTTCTTCTTCTTCATCATCATCATCATCATCTTCTTCTTCTTCTTCTTCTTATTCTACTACTTCTTCGTCCTCCTCATCATTTTCTTCATCAACATCTTCTTCTTCTTCTTCTTCTATTACTACTTCATCATCATTTTCTTTTTCTTCTTTTTTTTCTTCTTCTTCTTCATTTGCTTGTTCTTCTTATTCTTCTTGTTCTTATTCTTCTTCTTCATCTTCCTCTTCATCTTCACCTTCTTTCTTCTACTTCTACTTTTTCTTCTTCTTCTTTTTCTTCTTCCACTTATTCTTCTACTTTTTTTTTTGTCATCTTCTTTTTCTTCATCTTCTACTTCTTCCACTTCTTCTTCTTCCCCTTATTCTTCTTCCTCTTCTTCATCTTCTTCTTCTTCATGATCTTCTTTTTCTTTTTCTTCTTCTTCTTCGTTTTTCTTCTTCTTCTTAATCACCATCTTCTTCTTCTAGTTCTTCTTCTTCCTTTTCTTCTTCTTCTCCTCCCTCTTTTCTTCTTCTTCATCATCAACTTCTTCTTCTTCTTCTTCTTCTTATTCTACTACTTCTTGTTCCTCCTCATCATTTTCTTCATCAACATCTTCTTCTTCTTCTTCTTCTTCTTCTACTACTTCTTCATCGTCGTTTTCTTTTTCTTCTTCTTCTTCTTTTGCTTGTTCTTCTTCTTCTTCTTCTTCTTCTTCCACTTCTTGTTCTTCTTCTTCTCCTTGTTCTTTGCTTCTTATTCTTCTTGTTCTTATTCTTCTTCTTCATCTTCCTCTTCATCTTCCCCTTCTTTCTTCTAATTCTTCTTCTTCTTCTTCTTCTTCTTCTTCCTTGTCTTCTTCCACTTCTTCTTCTTCTTTTTCGTCATCTTCTTCTTCTTCTTTTTCGTCATCTTCTTCTTCTTCATCTTCTACTTCTTCCACTACTTCTTCTTTCCCTTATTCTTCTTCCTCTTCTTCATCTTCTTCTTCTTCATGATCTTCTTTTTCTCCTTCTTCTTCTTCGTTTTTCTTCTTCTTCTTAATCACCATCTTCTTCTTCTTGTTTTTCTTCTTCCTTTTCTTCTTCTTCTCCTCCCTCTTTTCTTCTTCTTCATCATCTTCTTCTTTTTCTTCTTCTTATTCTACTACTTCATCTTCCTCCTCATCATTTTCTTCATCAACATCTTGTTCTTCTTCTTCTTCTTCTACTACTTCTTCATTATCGCTTTCTTTTTCTTCTACTTTTTTCTACTTCTTCTTCTTCCTCTTCTTCTCCTTGGTCTTTGCTTCTTATTCTTCTTCTTCATCTTCCACTTCATCTTCCCCTTCTTTCTTCTACTTCTTCTTTTTCTTCTTCTTTTCTTCTTCCACTTCTTCCCCTTCTTCTTCTTCTTCTTCAACTACTTCTTCATCTTCTTCATCTTCTTCTGCTTTTTCTTTTTCTTATTATTGTCATTAGTATAATTATCACTGTTATTATTATTATTATGATTATTATTCATTCTTCTACTTCTTCTTCTTCTTCATCTTCTCCTCTCTTCTTCTTTTTTTTCTTCTCCCTTTTCTCTTCTTCTTCTTCTTCTTCATCATAATCATCACCTTGTTGTTGTTGTTCTTCTTCTTCTTCTTCTTCTTCTTCTTCTCCTTTTTCTTCCTCCTTTTCTTATTGTTCTTCTTCTTCTAGTTCTTTTTCCTCTTCTTTTTCTTCATCACCTTCTCTTGTTCTTCTTCTTTTACTTCAACTTCTTCTTCTTCTTATTCTTATTCTATTTCTTCATCTTTTACTTCTTCCTCTTTTTCTTCTTCCTCCCCTTCTTCTCCTCTCTCTTCTTCTTGTTCTTCCAATTCTTCTTCTTCCTCCACTTCTTTTCTTCATCTTCTTGTTCTTCTTCTTGTTCTTCTTCTTCTTATTATTATTTTTCTTCTTCTTCTTCTTCTACTACTTCTTTTTCTTCTTCTTCTTCTACTTATTCTTTTCTTCTTCCTCTTCTTCTTGTCCTTCTTCATCTCCTTCTTCTTCTCTTACTTCTCCCTCTTAGCATCCTTCTTCTCCTTCTTCTTCTTCTTTTCCTTCTCCTTTGCCTCCTTCATCTTCTTCTTCTTCTTCCTCTCCTTCTTCTTCTTCTTCTTCTTCTTCTTCTTCTTCATCTTCTTCTTCTCTATTTTCTTCACCTTCTTCTTCATCATCTTCTTCTTCTTCTTCCATTACATCTTATTCTTCTTCTTTCTCTTCTTCTTCTTCTTCTCCTTCTCCTTCTTCATCATCTTCTTCTTCTTCTTGATCTTGTTCTTCTTCTCCTCCTCCTTCATCTTCCTCTTCTTCTTCTTTTTCTTGTTCCTCTTCTTCTTATTCATCCTCTTATTCTTCTTCCTCTTGTTCTTCTTCTTCCACTTCTTCTTCTTCTTCTTCTTCTTCTTCTTCTCCTTCTTAATCTTCTCCTTCTTCTTCTTGATCTTCTTCTTCTCCTCCTCCTTCTTCATCTCTCTCTTCTTCTTCTTCTTCTTCTTCTTCTTCTTCTACTTCTTCTTCTTCTTCTTCTTCTTCTTCTTGTTTTTCTTCTTCCACTTCTTCTTCTTCTTTTTCTTCTTCTTCCTCCTTTACATCTTCATCTTCTTCTTCTTCTTCTTCTTCTTCCCCATCTTCTTCTTCCTCTTCCTCTTCTACTACTTCGTCTTCTTCTTCTTCTTCTTCTTCCTGTTCTTCTACTTCTTCTTGTTCCCCGTCTTTTTCTTCTACTTCATCTTCTTCCTCTTCTTCTTCTTCTTCTCCTTCTTCCTCTTCTTCTTATTCTTCTTTTTCTTCTTCTTCTCCATCTCCTTCTTCTTCTTCTTCTTCTTCTTCGTCTTCTTCTTCTTCTCCTCCTCCTCCATCTTCCTCTTCTTCTGTTTCTTCTTCTTCTTCTTCTTCTTTTTCTTCTTCTTTTTCTTCTTCTTCTTCTACTACTTCTTGTTCTTCCTTC
>JAIUJO010003068.1:40000-42500 GCA_023846275.1 Vanilla planifolia
CATTTCTTCTTCTTCATCATCATCATCATCATCATCATCATCATCTTCTTTTTCTTCTTCTTCTTCCATTTCATCAACTTCATCTTTCTCTTCTTCCTCTTCTTCTTCTTCTTCATCTTCCTCTTCTTCTTCTTCTCCTTCTCCTTTTTCTCCTTTTTCTTATTCTCCTCCTTTCTTCTTCCTCCTCTGCTTCTTTTTCTTCTTCTTCTTCTTCTTCTTCTGCTTCTTCTTCTTTCTCTTCTTCTTCTTCTTCTTCTGCTTCTACTTCTTCTACTTCTTCCTCTACTTCATCTTTTCCCACTTTTTCCTTTTCTTCTTCCTCTTCTTTTTCTTCTTCAAATTCTTCTGCTTCTTGTTCTTCTTTTACAACTTTTACTACTTTTTCTACGTCTTGTTCTTTGACTTTTTCACTTTTTTTTCTTCTTCTAGTTCTTCTTCTTCTGCTTCTTCTTTTTCTTCTTCATCGTATTCTACTTCTTCTTCTTCCTCTTCTTCTTCTTCTTCCTCTTCTTCTTCTTCTTCTTCTTCTTCTTTTTCTTCCTTGTCTTCTTCTTCCTCTTTTCTTAGTCCCCTTCTTTTTCCTCTTTTTCTTCTTCACCTTCTTCTTATTCTTCTCCTTCTTCTTCTTCTTCTTCTTCTACTCCTCCTTCTTCTTCTTCTACTCCATCTTCTTTATCTTCTTATTCTTCTTCCTCTTCTTCTTTTTCTACTTCTTCTTCGTCTTCTACTTCTTCTTCTTCTTCTTCTTCATCTTCTTCTTCTTCTTCTCGTTAATCATCAACATCATCATCATCATCTTCTTCTTCTATCACTTCCTCTTCTTCTTCTTCTTCTTAATATCCTTCTTCTCCTTCTTCTTCTTCATCTTCTTCTTCATCTTCTTCTTCATCATCTTCTTCTTCTTCTTCTTTTTCTTGATCTTCTGCGTCTTCTTCTTCTTCTTCTACTCTTCTTCTTCTTCTTCTTCTTCTTCTTCTTCTTCTTTTTCTTCTTCCGTTTCTTCTTCTTCTTCTTCTTCTTCCACTTCTTCTTCTTCCTCCTCCTCTACTTCCTCTTCTTTCTCTTTTTCTTCCTCCTCTTCTTTATCTTCTTCATCTTCTTCTTCATCATCTTCTTCTTCTCCTCCTTCTTCGCTTATTCTTCTTTGTCTTCTTCTTCTTCTTCTTCTTCTCCTTATTCTTATTCTTCTCCTTCTTCTTTGTCTTCTTCTTCTTCCTCTTCTTCTTTTTCTTCCTCTTCTTCAACTTCTACATCTTCTTCATCTTCTTCTTTCCCTCAGTCTTCTTCATCTTCTTCTTCTTCTTCCTCTTCCTTTTCATCTTCTTCCGGATTTCTTCTTCCTCTTTTCTTCTTTTCGTCTTCTTCATCATCATCATCATCTTCTTCTTCTTCTTCTTTTTCTTCTTCTTTTATTTTTACTTCTTCTTCTTTTTCTTTTACTTCTTCCTCCTCTTTTTCTTCTCCTTCTTCGTTTTCTTCTTCTTCTTCTTCTTCTTCTTCTCCTTCCTCTTTTCTTCTTCTTCTTCATCATCATCATCTCCTAATTCTTCTTTTTTGACTTCTTCCTGATTTCTTTCTCTTCTTCTTCTTCTTCTTCATCATCTTTTCTTCTTCCTCTTCTTCTTCTTCCTCTTCCTCCTCTTCCACTTCTTCATTTTCTTTTTCTTCTCCTTCTTTTTCTTTTTTGTTCTTCTTCTCTATCATCATCATCATCTTCTTCTTCTTCTTCTTTTTCTTCTACTTAGTCTTCTTCTTCTTTCTCTTCTTCCTCTTCTTCTTCATCATCTTCTTCTTCTTATTCTCCTTCTTCTTCTTTTTCTTCTTCTTCTTCTTCTTCCTCTTCTTCTTCTTCTTTTTCTTCTTTTCTTGCTCTTCTGCTTCTTCTTCTTCGTCATAATCTTCTTCTTCTTCTTCTTGTTCTTCTTGTTCTTCCTGCTCTTCATCTTTTCCCTCTTCTTTTTTTTCTTCCTCTTCTTCTTCTTCTTCTTCTTCTACTTCTTTTTCTTGTTCTTCTTTTACTACTTTTGTTGCTTCTTCTTTTTCTGCTTCTTGTTCTTTGACTTCTTCCACTTTTTCTTCTACTCCTAGTTCATCTTTTTCTTCTTCTTCCCCTTCTTTTCTTTCTTCTTTCTCATCTTCTTCTTCTTCCTCTACTTTTGTTTCTTCTTCCTAATCTTCTTTTTCTTCTTCTTCTTCTTCTTCATCTTCTTCTTCCTTGTCTTCTTCTTTCGCTTTTTCTTAGTCCCTATCTTCTTCCTCTTCTTCTTCATATTCTTCTTCTTCTTTTTCTCATCCTTTTTCTTTTTCTTCTTCTTCTTCATCATCATCATCTTCTTCTTCTTCTCCTTCTACTTCGTCTTCTTCTTCTTTCACTTCTTATTCTTCTTCTTCTTCTTCTTCTTCTTCTTCTTCTTCTTCATCTTCTTTTTCCTCTTCTTCTTCTTTTATGTTTTTCCTCTTCTTCTTCATCTGCTTCTTGTTCTTCCTCTTCTTCTTCTTC
>JAIUJO010003068.1:50000-52500 GCA_023846275.1 Vanilla planifolia
CTTCTTCTTCTTCTTCTTCTTCTTCTTCTACATCTTCTTCTCCTTCTTCTTCTTCTTCAGGTTTTTCTTCTACTTCATCTTCTTCTTCTTCTTTTCCTCCTCCTCTTCTTCTACTTCTTCCCCTTCTTCTTTTTCCTCTTCTACTTCTACTTCTTCTTCTTCGTGATCATCTTCTTCGTCTTTTTCTTCTTCTTCTTCTTCAACTTCTTCATCTTCTTCTTCTTCTTTATCTTCTTCTTCTTCTATTACTTCTTCTTTTCTTCTTCTTCTTCTTCCTCCTCCTCTTTTTCTTCTATTTAATTTTCTTCTTTTTCTTCTTTTTCTTCTTCTTCTCCTATTTCTTCTCTTCTTCCTATTTTTCTTCCTTTTCTTCTTCTTCTTCTTCTTATTCTTCTTCTTCTTCTTCATCATCTGCTTCTTCATCATCATCATCATCATCAATGCCTTCTTTTTTTTCTTCTTCTTTTCTTTTACATTGTCTTCTTATTCTTCTTCTTCATCATCATCATCTTCATCTTCTACTTCTTCGTGTTCATCATCTTCTTCTTCTTCTTCTCTTTCTGCTTCTTATTCCTATTTTTCTTTATCTTCTTCTTCTTTTTCTACTTCTTCTTCTCCTTCTCCTTCTCCTTCTTCTTCTTCTTCATCTTTTTCTTCTTCTTCTTCTTCTTCTTCCTTTTTGTCTTCTTCTTCTTCTTTTTCTTCCTCCTCTTCTTTTTCCTTTTCTTCTTCTTCATCTTCTTCTTCTTCTTCTTCTTCTTCTTCTTCTACATCTTCTTCTTCTTCTTATTCTTATTCTTCTTCTTCTACTACTATTACTAATTCTTCTTCTTCTTCTTCTTCTACTACTACTACAACTTCTTCTTCATCTCCTTCTTCTTCTTTGACGACTTCCTCCACTTCCTCTTCATCTTCTTCTTCTTCTTCTTCTCATTCTCTTTTTCTTCTTCTTCTTCTTCTTCATATTATTATTATTATTACTATTATTATTATTATTATTATTATTATTATTGTAAATCATCTCCTATTCTTCTTCTTCTTCTTCTTCTTCTTCTTCCTCTTTTCTTCTTCTTCTTCTTCTTCTTTAAATGGCATTTCTTACTCTTCTTCTTCTTTTTCTTCTTCTTCTTTCTCTTCTTCTTTTCTTATTCTTCTTTTCTTCCTCTTCTTTTGTTCTTTCTCTTCATCATCATAATCATCATCATCATCATCATAATCAATGCTTTGTTCTTTTTCTTATTCTTCTTTTACTTCGCCTTCTTCTTCTTCTTCATCATCATCATCTTCTTCTTCTTCGTGTTCATCATCATCTTCTTCTTCTTCTTATCTTTCTGCATCATATTCCTCTTTTTCTTCATCTTCTCCTTCTTTTTCGACTTCATCTTCTCCTTCTTCTTCTTCTTCTTCTTCATCATCATCATCTTCTTCTTCTACTTCTTTTTCCTCTTCTTCTTCCTCTTCTTGCTCATCCTCTTTTTTCCCTCTTGTTCTTCTTCCTCTTCTTTATCTTCATGTACTTCTTCTTCTTCTTTTTCTTTCTCTTCTTCCACTCCTTCTTCTTCTTCTTCTTCTTCTTCTTCCTCCACTTCTTCTTCCTCTTGTTCTCCTTCTTTTTCTTCTCCTCCCATTCTTCTTCTTCTTCCTCGTCATCTCCTTATTGGTCTTCATCTTTTTCTTCTTCAACTTCATCATCATCATCTTCTTCTTCTTCTTCTTCCTCTTCTTCTTCTTCTACTTCTACTTCTTCTTCAACTCCTTTTTCTTCTTGTTCTTCTTCTTCTACTACTTGTTCTTATTATTATTATTTTTATTATTATTATTATTATTATTATGCTTCTTCTTCTTCTTCTTGTAGATGAAGAAGAAGAAGATGAAGAAAAATAAGAACAAGAAGTTAAAGAAGAAGAAGATGAAGAAGAGGATCAAGTAAATGGAGAAGAAGAAGAAGAAGAAGAAGAAGAAAAAGAGGAAGAAGATGAAGAATAAGAATAAGAAGACATAGAAGTAGAAGAAGTGGAAGAAGACGTAGTTGTAGAAGAAGAAGAAGAAGAAAAAGAAGAAGAAGAAGAAGAGGAAGAAGAAGAAGAGGAATAAAAAGAAGACAAAGAAGAAGAAGAAGAAGAAGAAGAAGAAGAGGAAGGAAGAAGAAGAAGAAGAAGAAGAAGCAGGGGAAGAAGTAGAAGAAGAAGAAGAATATGAAGAAGAAGAAGAAAAATTAGAGAGAAAGAAGAAGTAGAAGAAAAAGAAGTGAAAGAAGAAGAAGAGGAGTAAGAAGACGAAGAAGTAGAAGAAGAAGAAAAAGAAGAAAAAGAAGTAGCAGTAGAAGAAGAAGATGATGAAGAAGAAGAAGAGGAGGTGGAAGAAGAAGAAGAAGAAGAAGAGGAAGAAGGGGTAGAAGAAGAAGAAAGGATGAAGATGAAGAAGACAAGAATATGAAAAATAATAATAAGAAGAAGATGAAGTAGATAAGGAAGAAGAAGATGAAGAAAAATAAGAACAA
>JAIUJO010003068.1:60000-62500 GCA_023846275.1 Vanilla planifolia
AAAATATTATAGGTTTAATCTTCAATAATTCAATTGTGGCTTGGATGATTTCAGATCGACAGTAGGATGAGCCAGGAGCTCAATTGGAGGCTATTGGAATTTTTGAAATTTTCTGGGGATTTTTCGGAGCACCGAGATTTTTTTTAAAAACTGGAATTTGGATTTTTTCTTTTACCGCGCGTGAACCGGAGCGGTTCAGCGAAGGCGGGGCGGTTCGCCGAGGTGCGTTTGCGCGTACGTTTGGATAAGCCGCGGATAAGCAGATCGGACGGGCGAGATCAGCGGTGGAGATTAACCGGCTGATTGGGTGTTAAGCGGCGTTTTTGGAAGGTCAACCGGCGCTTAATGGGTCTTAACGGGTTATTACCGGTTTAAGCTGGGTATTTAACCTGAACTGTTCGGCTGTTAGGGTTTTCGAACGGCGGCTAGAGGCGAAGTGTTCGCGTGCGAACGGCGGTATTTTCCCGGCAGCCTTCCAAGGGGCTTTTGGTAACGCGAGGTTCGCGGGACAGAGGCGAGCATTTTGGTACCGGTTTCGTTCGGGAGGAGCTGCGGTTGATCGCGTGCGAGCTTCACCGTCGCCGGCGACGAGCAAATGTAGGAAATTCAGTTTTAAATTAGTTAATTAGTAGAAATTAAAAGCATGGAATATTTTGCTTAATGAACACAAGCATGTGGATGAAAAATCGGACTTAGTTGAATGCTAATCTGCGTCTTTTACAATTTTTGGATTTCTGGAAAATTTCCCATTTCGTCGGAAAATTTAGTTAATGCTTAGGAACATGTTAGGGATTTGTATTATCAGTTTGCCATTGAATTAGTTAATTAATTGTTGGATTAATCTTACGGCAATGGTGTACGGGCGAACTCTTTCGGCGGAAATTTTAAATTAGTGGCATTATTGAAACATTAGGATAGTACGAACATCGAATTTTGTTTCTCCTTGTTCGCGTTCGCCGGAAATCGACGGAAGGAATTGGATTGGTCGGCGATTGCTTCAGTTAGGGTTTGCGGGCGTCGGACCGAGGAAGAAGAAGGGTTTAGATTAATTACGAATTTATTTAAGTAATTAATGGTATTTATATAATATTTATTAGTAATTATATTTATTTAAGCATCCACCGATTAACGGATTATTAAAGAATTTGGTTCGGCGGTGTCGCGGTTCAGCGCGAGTTTTCCGAACCGGCAGCGAAAACCGGTTCAGCGGGATTCGGCGCGGACGAACGACGCGGAGGAAAATTTAATTCGGAAATTAATCCGAATTTTCGGAAAAAGGATATATGTGGAATTTAAATTTTATTCGGAAATTTATTCCGAATTTCGGAAAATGGATAAAGGGCAGAACTTGATTTTGGAAATTAAAATTTCCTGAAGTGAGGAAGAGGTGATTTTTTGAAATCACGTAGCCAAGTTGAAATTGACTGTTGGAAATTACCCATAAATTCAGTGCAGCTGGATCAGTTGGAAGGAAGTGTGACACTTGGGTGTTACCAGAATAGTCAGAATTTTGGTACAGTTTGTCTTGCTTGGATGGCAATGACATGGATTGAGTCAGTTTACTCAGTGTTGGCATATTTCATGGATTGGCATACTGGACCGGACTACTATATGCCCTATATGATGTTTTAGGGTAGTTGTGGTAGGTAACTGTGCGGTACAGACTTAACTTTCACAGTATACATGTGGACTGGTATGCGCCTTGTTGTATCTGGACACATGTTGCCGAATCTTGGAGTTAGAGCTTGGCAATGACTGTAGGGGCGTGAGCTTCTATGGAAATTGTAGGAGAGGACTTCTTGGGACGGTGGCTGAATCGATCTCTTCTGGTCCACGAGTGTAGGCCTACGCGCCTGAGAGTGGCAGTGGCAGGGGTGACTCGCCGTGGCTAGTCAAGTGTGTAGGCCTGCGTGCCTGAGGGTGGCAGGGGTGTCTCACGTTGGCTAGAGATCTATGTGAAAGATTGATTGACGAGAGACACTGCGGTGTCGGGTGCTAGGCGTTGTGATGCGTGCACAGAGATGGGCGTGTCCCGCAGGCATGCTTTGCCTAGGCGCCATGCGTGCACAGAGATGGGCGTGTCCCGCTGGCATGCTGCCTGGGAGCACAGAGGAGAGCTACTCTGGTGTGACTAGGGGTGACTGTGGTTGGTCAGAGTCTGGGACTGAGAGTGCCTTTCCACCCTACATTGTTATGCTGTATTCCTATACTCTTGCTATTATCCTTCTCTTGCATGTGAGTTTTTACTAGCTGTCTTTCCTACTGGGCGTAGCTCACTCCTTTATTATCTATATTTTTCCAGCGGCTCGACAGCCTTGACGCCACCCAGATTAGGTGGGATCGTGGTCAGCAGGTTAATGGAGGATATATGATCTGTGATTTTCTGAGACATTTTGGTTAGTGTGATTGATACTATTGGATGTATTCAGGGAGACTATTATTCTTATGTCATGTAATATGTGAGGGTGATTCTGACTTATGTATCTAGTTGGATGATATT
>JAIUJO010003068.1:67500-70000 GCA_023846275.1 Vanilla planifolia
AGAAGTGAAAGAGGAAGTTAAAGAAGAGGAAGAAGAAGACAAAGTAGTAGTAGTAGAAGAAGAAGAAGAAAAAGAAGAGGAAGAAAAAGAAGGAGAAGAAGAGGAAGAAAAAGAAGAACAAGGAAAGAGGAAGAAGAAGAAGAAGAAGAAGAAGAAGAAGAAGAAGTAGAGGAAGACGGAGAAAGGGAAGAAGAAGAAGAAGTAGAAGAAGTTGTCATAGTAGGAGATGAAGAAGAAGAAAAAAATAATAGGAATAAGAAGAAGAGGATGAAGAAGAAGATGAAGAAGAAGAAGAAGGAGAAGAAGTTGAAGTGGAAGCAGAAGAAGAAGAAGAATAGGAATAAGAAAAAGAAGAAGAAGAAGAAGAAGAAGAAGAAGAAGAAAAAGAGGAAGAAGAAGATGAAGAAGAAGATGAAGCAGAAGAGGAAGAAAGAGGGTAGGAAGAAGAAGATGAAGAAAATGAGTAAGAAGAAGAAGAAGAAGAAGAAGATGTAGAAGAAGAAGAAGAAGATGAAGAAGAAGAAGAAGCAGTGGAAGAAGAGGAAGAAGATGAAAAACAAGAAGAGGAGGGGGAGGAGGAGGAGGAGGAAGAAGAAAAAGAAGAAGAAGAAGAAGAACAAAAAGAAGAAGAGGAATAAAAAGATGAAAAAGAAGAAGAAAAAGATCAAGAACTTACAGAAGAAGAAGTAGATGAAGAAGAAGAAGAAGAAGTAGAAGAACAAGAAGATGAAGAAGAGGAGGAAGAAGAAGATGGAAAGGAAGGAGAAGAAAAGGAAGAAGATGACAAAGTTGAGCAAGAAGAGGATGAAGAAGACGATGATGATAATGATGATGTTGATGATAAAGGAGAAGAATAGGAAGAAGAGGAAGAAAAAGAAGAAGTCGAAGAATAAGAAGAAGAAGAAGAAGAAAAAGAGGAAGGAGAAGAAGAAGAAGAAGAAGAAGAAGAAGAAGAAGAAGTAGAAGAAGAATAAGAAGGGGAAGAAGAAGAAGAAGAAGGAGAAGAAGAAGGAGAAGAAGAAGAAGGGGAAGAAGAAGGAGAAGAAGAAAGAGAAGAAGAAGAAGATGAAGAAGAAGAAGAAGAAGAAGAAGCAGGTGAGGAGGAGGAAGAGGAAGAAGAAGAATAAGAATAGGAAGAAGAAGAAGAAAAAGTAGAAGAAGAAGGCGAGGAGGAGGAAAAAGAAGAAGAAGAAGAAGAAGAAGGCGAAGAAGAAGAAGATGAAGAAGAACAAGAAGAAGCAAAAGAAGAAGAAGAAGAAGAAGAAGAAGAAGTATAAGATAATGATGAATAAGATAATGAAGAAGAAGAAGAAGAACAAGAAGAAAAAGCAGCAGAAGAAGAAGAAGAAGAAGAAGAAGAAGAATATGAAAAAGAAGAAGAAGAAGAAGAAGAAGAGGAGAAGGAGGAAGAAGAAGTAGAAGAAAGGGAAGAAGATGTCAAAGAAGAAGAAGTAGAAGAAGAAGAAAAAGAATAGGATGAAGAAGAAGAAGAAGATGAAGAAGGTTAAGGAGAAGAAGAAGAAGAAGAAGAAGTAGGAGAAGAAATAGAGGAAGACGAAGGAGGAGAAGAAGTAAAGGAAGAAAAGGAAGAAGAGCTAGAAGGACGAGAAGAATAAGAAGAGGTAGACAGAAATGAGAAATAAGAAGAAGAAGACGAAGAAGTGAAAGAAGAATAACAAGTAGTAGTAGTAGTTGTAGAATAGGAAGAAGAACAGAAGGAAGAATAATATGAGAAAGAATATGAAAAAGAAGAAGAAGAAGAAGAAGAAGAACAGGAAGAAGAGTAGGAGGAGGAAGAAGAAGAAGGAGAAGAAGATGAAGAAAAGGAAGTAGAAGAAGAAGAAGAAGAAAAAGATAATGAAGAAGACGAAGAAGAAGATGAAGAAGAAGAAGAAGAAGAAGAAGAAGAAGTAGAAGAATAAGAAGAAGAAGAAGATGAAGATGAAGAAGAAGAGGAGAAGAAGAAGAAGAATATGATGATAATGATGAAAAGAAGAAGAAGAGGAAGAATGAGAAGTAGTAAGAGAAGAAGAAGAAGAAGTACAAGAAGAAGAAGAATAAGAATTAGAACTAGAAGAAGAAGAAGTAGAAGAAGAATAATAAGAAGAAGAAGAAGAAGTAGAAGAAAAAGAAGAAGAAGAACAGGAGGAGGAAGGAGAAGAAGAAAAAGAAGAAAAAAACAACAAGAAGAATAACAAGTAGAGGAAGAAGAAGAAGAAGATGAAGAGGAAGAAGAAGAAAAAGAAGATGACGAAAAGGATGAAGTAGAAGAGGAAGACAAAGAAGAACAAGAAGAAGAAAAAAAAGAGAAGAAGTAAAAGAAGAAGCATAAGAAGAAAATGAAGATGAAGTAGAAGAAGATGAAGATGACCATAAATAAGAAGAAAAATGAGAAAAAGAAGGACAAGAAGATGAAGAAGTAGGAGATACAAAAGAAGAAGAAGAAGAAGAAGATGAAGAAGAAGATGATGAAGAAGGAGGAGAAGTTAAAGGAGAAGAA
>JAIUJO010001098.1:5000-10000 GCA_023846275.1 Vanilla planifolia
TACTTCATCTTCTACTTCTTCTTCTTCTTCTTTTTCTTCTTTTTCTTTTTATTCTGCTTCATCATTTCCTTCATCAACGTCATCATCATTATCATCTTCATCTTCATCTTCTTCATCTTCTTCTTCTTGTACATATTCTTTTTCTTCTTCTTTTTCTCCTCCTCCACTTCTTTTATTAATTTTTCTTCTTTTTCTTCTTCATTTTCTTCTTATTCTAATTCTCATTCTTATTCTTCTTCTTCTTCTACTTCTCCTTTCTTGTTCTTCTTCTTCTTCATCTTCTTATTCTTTTTCTTAAAAGAAGAAGAAGAAGAAGAAGAAGAAGGAGAAATTAAAGAAGAAGACAAAGAAGAAGAAGAAGAAGAAGAAGAAAAAGAAGAAAAGTAAGAAGAAGTGGAAAAAGAAGGAGAAGAACAAGAAGAAAAAGAATAAGAGGAAAAAGAAGAAGAGCAAGAAGAAGAAGAAGAAGAAGAAGAAGTTGATGAAGAAGTTGTAGAAGAAGAAGAAGAAGAAAAAGAAAAAGAAGAAGAAGAAAAAAGAAGTAGTAGTAGAAGAAGAAGAAGAAAAAGAAGTAGAAGTCGAAGAAGAAGGAAGACGAAGAAGTTGAGAAGGAAGAAGAAGTAGTAGTAGAAGAAGAAGAAAAAGAATTAGAAGATGAAGAAGAAAGAAGAAGAAGAAGAGGAAGAAGAAAAAGATGTTGATGAAGAAGAGGAGGAAGAAGAACAAAAAAGAGAAATAAAGAAGAAGAAGAAGAAGAAGGAGAAGAAGACGAAGAAGAAGGAGAAGGAGAAGAAGAAGGAGAGAAGAAGAAGAAGGAGAAGAAGAAGAGAAAGAAGGAGAAGAAAGAGGCGAAGAAGGAGAAGAAGAAGAAGGAGAAGGAGAAGAAGAAGAAGAAGAAGGAGAAGAAGAAGGAGAAGGAGAAGAAGTAGGAGAAGAAGAAGATGGAGAAGAAGGAGAAGAAGTAGGAGAGAAGAAGAAGAAGAAGAAGAAGAAGAAGAAGAAGAAGAAGAAGAAGAAGAAAAAAGAAGTTGAAGATGAAGGAGAACAAGAAGTAGAAGAAGAAGAAGATAAAGAAGAAGAAGAAGAAGGAGAAAAAAGAGTAGTAGAAGAAGAAGCATGAGGAGAAGGAGAAGAAGAAGGAGGAGAAAAAGAAGAAGGAGAAAGAAGAAGAAGGATAAGAAGGAGAAGAAGGAGAAGAAGGAGAAGAAGAAGAAGAAGAAGAAGAAGAAGGAGAAGAAGTAGTAGTAGTAGAAGAAGAAGAAGAAGAAGAAGAATGAGAAGAAGAAGAAGAAGAAGAAGAATGAGAAGAAGTAGAAGAAGAAGAAGAAGAAGGAGAAGGAGAAGAAGAAAAAGAAGAAGGAAAAGGAAGAAGAAGAAATAGAAGCAGTAGAAGAAGAAGAAGAAGAAAAATAAGAAGAAGAAGGAAGAAGAAGATGATGAAGAACAAGGAGAAGAGGAAGAAAATGAGGAAGAAGAAGAAGATGGAGGTGGAGAAGAAGAAAAGAAGAAGAAGAAGAAGAAGAAGAAGAAGAAGAAAAAGAAAAGGAAGAAGAAAAGGAAGCAGAAGTAGAAGAAGAAGAAGGAGGAGAAAAGGAAGAAGAAGAAGAAGAAGAAAAAGAAGAAGAAGAAGAAGAAAGAAAGAAGAAGAAGAAGAAAAAGAAGAACATGATGAGGAAGAAGTTGTAGAAGAAGGAGAAGAAGGAAAAGAAGAAGAAGATGAACAATAAGAAGAAGAAGAAGAACAACAACAACAAGAAGAGGAAGAAAAAGAAAAAGAAGACCAAGAAGATAGGGAAGAAAATCAAGTAGAAGAAGTTGGAGAAGGAAAAGAAGAAGAAAAGTGCTGGTATGAGATTTTATATTGTAATTGTTCGACAATGTTAAGCATAATTGAAGTCGTTATTGTATTGCCAATGAAATTTTGATATCTTTTAATTCAGTATAACTTTAATTTTCTAACAATTTTAATGAAAATTTTGGATCACTCAATGTAAAGAAAAGTTATATGATATATGCTTTGAATAGAAAATGAGCATACTTATTTCTATTGAAACTTTTATAATAGGGAAGACAAAAAAAAATGATATTTTTTCTTAAGTAATTTTATTTGGGTC
This sequence comes from Vanilla planifolia, assembly GCA_023846275.1. Taxonomy (NCBI): domain Eukaryota; kingdom Viridiplantae; phylum Streptophyta; class Magnoliopsida; order Asparagales; family Orchidaceae; genus Vanilla; species Vanilla planifolia. The sequence goes on from JAIUJO010001098.1 coordinate 7,115, forward strand.
TTTTTTTATAACTATACAAAAATGGATATTTATGGTTTTAAAAATTTTGCAAAGATATTTCGTACGTATATGGATATATATGCACATTAAAGGTTTTAAAAAATATTTTAAAAATATAGTAACCTAATTTATATATATTTTAACTAAAGAAAGTAAAATTAAATTGTGAGGATAGAGCAAGTTGACACTATTAAACAAGAAATTACATTATATTGTATTGGCATTTGAAAATTCTGTTAGGATTAATCATTGTGTTGAACCTTCTATAAAATTCTTGTTCTTCTTTCTTCTTCTTCTTCTTCTTCTACTTCTTTTTCTATCTTATTTAACATCAACTTCTTCTTCTTTATTTTCATCTTCTACTTCTTCTATTTCTTTTTCTTCTTTTACTTTTTCATCTTCTTCCTTTTTTCTACTTCTTCTACAACAACTACTACATCCTCTTCCTCTTCTTCCTCTTTAACTTGTTCTTCTTCTTCTTCTTCTTCTACCATTTTTTCTTCTTCTTCTTCTTCATGTTCATCATCGTCTTCTTCTTCTTCTTCGTCTTCTTCTTCTTCTTCTATTTCTTCTTCTTCTTTCTCTTCTTCTCATTCTTCTTCTTGATCTTTCATCATCTTCTTCTTCTTCTTCTTCTTCTTCTACTTCTTTTTCTTCTACTTCTTTGACTACTGCTACTTCTTCTTCTCTTTCTTCTACTACTACTGCTATTACATCTTCTTCATCTTCTTCTTTTTCTTCTTCTTCTTCTTCTTCTTCCTTCCTCTTTTTATTTTTCTACTTCTTTCTTTTTCATCTTCCTCCTCCTCTTCTTTTCTTCTTCTTCTTCTTCATCATCATCATCTTCTTCTTCTTCTATCTTCTTCTTCTTCTTCTTCTTTGTTCTTCTTCATCATCATCATCATCATCATCATCAGCTTCTTCTTCTTCTTCTCCTCCTTCTCCTCCTTCTTCTTCTTATTCTTCTTCTTCTTATTCTTCCTCATCTCCTTCAACTTCTTCTACTTCATTTTCTTCCTCATCTTCTAGTTATTCTTCTTCTTTTCCTTCCTGTTCTTGTTCTTCTTCGTCTTCTTCTTCTTCTTTGTCCCCTTCTTCTACAACTTCTTCTTCATCATGTTCTTCTTCTTCTTTTCCTTCTTCTTTCTTCTTAATCTTCTCCTTCTTTTTCTTTTTCTTCTTCTTCTTCTTCTTCTTCTTCTTCTTCTTCTTCTTCTTCTTTCTTCTTCTCCTTCTTCTTCTTCTTCTTCTTCTTCTTCTTCTTCCTTTTCTTCTTCCTTTTCTTCTTCTTCTTCTTCTTCTTCTCCTCCTCCTCCTCCTCCTCCTCCTCCTTCTTCTTCTTCTTCCTCATTTTCTTCCACTTCTACTTCTTCTTCTTCATCATGTTCTTCTTCAACTTCTTCCTTCTTCTTCTTTTTCTTCTTCTTCTTCGTCTTCTTCTTCTTCTTCGTCTTCTTCTTCTTCTTCTTCTTCTTCGTCTTCTTCTGCTTTTCTTTTTGTTCTTCTTCTTCATCTTCTTCTACTTTACTTTTTGTTCTTCTTCTTTCTTTTTCTATCTTCTTTTTCTTCCTCCCCATCTTCATCATGATCATCATCTTCTTCTTCTACTTCTTTCTTCTTCTTCTTCTTCTCCATCTTCTTATTCTTCTTCTTCTTCTTCTTCCTCTTCTTCTTCTTCTTCTTCTTCTTCTTCTTTGTCGTCTCCTACATCTACGTCTTTTACTTCTTCTTCTTCAAATTCTTCCTCTTCTTTCTTCTTCTACAACTACTTTTTCTTTTTCTTCTCCTTCTTCTTCTTCTTCTTCTACGTCATCTTTTTCTTTTTCTTCTTCTTCTTCTTCTTCTTCTTCTTCTGCTACTTTTTCTTTATCATCTTCTTGTTCTTGTTCTTCTTCTTCTTCTTGCTCTTCTTCTTCCTCTTATTTTTCCACTTCTTCGAGTTCTCCATCTTTTTCTTCTTCTTCTTCTTCTTCTTTATCTTCTTCTTCTTCTTCTTCTTTTTCTTTCTCTTCATCATTTTCTTCTACTTCTTCTTCTTCTTCTTCTTCTACATCTTCTTCTTCATATTCTTATTATTATTATTCTTCTTCTTCTTCTTCTCTTTCCACTTCTTCTAATTCTTGTTCTTCTTCTTTCTTCTTCTTCTACTATTACTTCTTCTTCTTTTATCTTCTTCATCATCACCTTCTTCTTCTTCATCTTCTTCTTCTTGATTTTAATCTTCTACATCTTTTTCTTCTTGTTTTCTTTTTTTTCTTCTTCTTTTCTTCTTCTTCTTCTATTTCTACTTCTACTTCCTCTTCTTCCTCTTCAACTTGTTCTTCTTCTTCTACTTCATCTTCTTCTTCTTCTTCTTCTTCCATTTTTTCTTCTTCTTCTTCTTCTTGTTCACCATCATCTTCTTCTTCTTCTTCGTATTCTTCTTCAACTTCTTTTTCTTCTCATTCTTCTTCTTCAACTTCTTCTTCTTCTTCGACTACAACTACTGCTTCTTCTTCTTCTCCTTCTCCTACTACTACTACGATTACTTCTTCTTCATCTTCTTCTTCTTTTAATTCTTGTTCTTCTTCTTCTACGATCTTCCTTTTATTTTTTCATTTCTTCTTTCTTCTTCTTCTTCCTCCTCTTCTTTTCTTCTTCTTCTTCTTCTTTTATCTTCTTCTTCTTCTTCTTTGTTCTTCTTCTTCATCATCATCATCATATTCTTCTTCTTCTTCTCCTCCTTCTACTCCTTATTCTTCTACTTCTTCTTGTTGTTCTTCTTCGTCCTCTTCTTCTTCTTCTTCTTCTTCTTCTTGTTCTTCTTCTTTTTCTTCTTCTTCTTCTTCTTCTTCTTCTTGCTCTTCTTCTTCTTCTTGTTCATCATCTTCTTCTTCTTCTCCATCG
>JAIUJO010001098.1:27500-30000 GCA_023846275.1 Vanilla planifolia
CTTCTTCTTCTTCTTCTACTACTACTACTTTTTCTCCTCCTTCTTCTTCTTCTTCTTTTTCTCCATCGTCTACGTTTCTTCTTCTTTTTCTTTTTCATCTTCTTCTTCTTCCTTTTCTACTTCTTGTTCATCTTCTTCTTCTGCTGCTTCTTCTTCTTCTTCTCCTTCTTCTTCTTCTTTTTCTTCTTCTTCTTCTATTTCTTCTTCTTCTTCTTCTACAACCACTACTACATCTTCTTCTTGTTATTCATCTTCTTTTTCTCATTCTTCATCATCATCAACATCTTCTTCTTCTTCTACTTCTTCTTCTTTTCTTCTCTCTCATCTTTTTAATCTTCTTCTGCTTATTCTTATTCTTCTTCTTCTTCATCATATTCTTCTTCTTTTTCTACTTCTTCTTCTTTTTCTACTTCTTCTTTTTCCTCCACCTCTTCTTCTTCATCTTCTTCTTCTCCTTCTTTCTTCTTCTCATTCTTTTCTTCCTCTTCTTCTACTTCTTCTTCTTTTACTTTTTCTTCTTCTTCTTCTTCTACTTCTTTTTCTTCTTCTTCTATTTCTTCTTTTGTATCTTCTTCTTCTTCTTCTTTATCTTCTTCTTCTTCTTCTTCTTCTTCTTCTTCTTCTTCTTCTATTTCTTCTTTTTCTTCTTCTTCTTTATGTTCTTCTCCTTCTTCTTCTTTTACTACTGCTACTACTACTTCTTATTTTTTATCTTCTTCTTCTTATTCTTTATCATCACCTTATTCTTGTACTTCTTCTTCTTCTTCTTCATCTTCATCTACTCTTTCTTCCTCCTTTTCCTCTTCTTCTATGTCTTCGTCTACTTCTTCTTGTTGTTGTTCTTCTTCTTTATCTTCTTCTCCTTTATCATCATCTTCTTCTATTTCTTCTTCTTCTTCCTTTTCTTCTTCAAGTTCTTCTTCTTCTTCGTCTTCATCTTCTTCCACTACATCTTCTACTCCTTCTCTTCCTCATCTTATCCTTCTTCTTCTTCTTCTTCTTCTACTTATTCTTCAACTTCCTTTTTTTTTCTTCTTCTACTTCTTCTCATGTTCTTCTTCTTCTTCTTCTTCTTCTTCTCTTCTTCATCTTCTTCTTCTTTTTCTACTTCTTCTTCTTCTTCTTTTTCATCATCATCATCTTCTTCTTCTTCTTCTTCTTATTCATATTCTTCTGCATCTACTTCTTTCAATTCTTCTTCTTTTTCTTCTTCTTCTCCTTCTTCTTCTTCTTCTTCAATCTTCTTCTTCTTCTTCTACTTCTTCTTCATCTTCTTCCTTCTTCTTCTTTATCATCATCATCTTCTTCTACTTCTTCTTCGTGTTCTTCTTCTTCTTCTTCTTCTTCTTCTTCTTCTCTTCTTCTTATTCTTCTTCTTTTTCTACTTCTTCTTCTTCTTCTTCTTTTTACTCTTATTCTTGTTCTTCTACTTCTTTCAATTCTTCTTCTTCTTCTTCATCATCATCTTTTTTTTCTCCTTCTTCGTCTTCTTCTTCTTCTTCATCTTTCTCTACTTCTTGTTCGTCTTTTTTTTTCTCCTTAGTCTTCTTCTTCTTTTTCTTCTTCTTCTTCCTCTTCTACTTCTTATTCTTCTTTTTTGACTTTTTCTTCTACTTCTACTTCTTATTCTATTTGTTTTTCATCTTCTTCTTCTCATTCTTCATCATCATCTTCTTCTTCTTCTTCTTCTTGTTCTTCTTGTTCTTCTTCTCCTTCTTCTGCTTCTTCTTTTTCTACTTTTTCTTCTTCTTCTTCTTCTTCTTCTTCTTCTTTTACTTCTACTTCTTCTACTTCTTCTTCTGCTTCTTCTTCTTGATCATATTCTTCTTCTTCTTCTTTTTTCTTTTGGTTCTTCTTCTTCTTCTTCTTACTTTTTTTCTACTTCTTCTTCTCGTTTTACATCATCATCTTCTTATTCTTCTCCTCCTTTTACTTCTACTTCTTCTTCTTCTACTTCTTCTTCATCATTCTTCTTCTACTTCTTCTACTTCTTCTTCAACATATTCTTTCTACTTCTTCTTCTTCCTCCTCCTCTTCTCCCTCTTCTTCTTCTTCTTCTCCTTCTTCTCCTTCTTCTTCTCCTCCTCCTCCTCCTTCTTCTTCTTCTTCTCCATCTTCTTCTCCTTCTCCTTCTTCTTCTTCCTCTTCCACTTATTCTTCTTCTACTCTTTCATCTTCTTCTTCTTCTTCTCCTCCTCCTCCTTCTCCTTCTTCTTCTTCTTCTTCTTCTTCTTTCTTCATCTTTCTCTTCTTCTTCTTCTTCTTTTACTTTTTCTACTACTACTACAACATCTTCTTCTTCTTCTTCTTCAACTTCCTCTTCTTCTTCTTCTTCTTCTTCTTCTTCTTCATCTGTCACTTGTTCTTCTTCTTGTTGTTGTTGTTCTTCTTCTTCTTCTTCTTCTTCCTATTGTTGTTATTCTTCTTCTTCTTCTTCTTCTTTTTCTTCTTTGTCTTCTTCTTCTTCCTCTTCTATTTCTTCTTCCACTGCTTCTTCTTC
>JAIUJO010001098.1:42500-45000 GCA_023846275.1 Vanilla planifolia
TCAACTTTTGCTTTTTTTGCATCTTCTTCTTCATCTTCTTTTTCGTCTTGTTCTTCTTCTTATTTTTTGATTCTTCTTCTTCTTCTTTCTCTTCTTCTTGTTGTTCTTTTGCTTCTTCTTCTTTTTCTTCTTTTCTTTTTCTTTCTTTTTTTCTTCTTTTTGTTCTTCTCCTTCTTCCTCTTCTTCTTCTTCTACTACAACTACTACTTCTACTTCATTTTATTCATCTTCTTCTACTTTACTTTGCCTTCTTCCTCTTCCTTCTCTTTTTCTTTTTCTTTTTCTGCTTCTGTTTCTTCTTCTTCTTCTTCTACTTCAACTTGTGCTTTTTTTTCTTCTTCTTCTTCTTCTTCTTTTTCTATAGGTTCTACTCCTTCTTATACTTCTTCTTCTTCTTCTTCTTTTACTTCAACTTTTTCATTTTGTTCTTTGAATTGTTCTTCTTCATCTTTTACTTCTTCTTCTTCTTCTTCTTCCTCTTCTGCTTGTTGTTCTTCTTCTTCTTCCTAATATTCTTCTTTTTCTTCTTCTTCTTCTTCTTCTTCTGCTTTCTCCTTCTTCTTCTTCTTCTTCTCCTCCTTCTTCTTCCTCTTTTTCTACTTCTTCTTGTTCTTCTACTTGTTCTTCTACACCTTCTTATTTTTCTTATTCTTCATCTTCTCCTTTTCTTCTTCTCCTTCTTCCTCATGTTCTTCTTCTTCTTCTTCCTCTTCTTCTTCATCTTTTCTTTTTCTTCTTCTTCTTCTACTACATCTACTTCCTTTTTTTCTTTTTCTTCTTCTTCTTCTTCTTTATCTTAGTACTCTTCTTTTTCTTCTTCTTCTTTATCTTCTTCCTCTTCTTCTTCTTCTTATTATTATTATTTTTCTTCTACTTCGTCTTCTTCTTCTTCTTTCTAATTCTTCTTCTTTTTATTCTTCTTCTTCTTCTTCTTCTTCTTTTTCTTCTTCTTCTTCTTCCTCTACTACAACTACTCTTTCTTCTTTTTCTTATTCTTCTTCTTCTTCTATTTTTTCTTCTACTTCTTTTTTTGCTTGTTCTTCTTCTTCTTATTCTTCTTCTTCTTCTTCTTCTACTTCTTCTTCTTCTTCTTCTTGCACTTCTTTTTGTTCATTTTCTTCTTATCCTCCTTTATCTTATTCTTGAGCTTCTTTTCTTCTTTTTGTTTACTTCGTATTCTTCTTCTTCCTCCTTTTCTTCTTCTATGTCTTCTTCTTCTTTTTCTTTTTCTTCTTCTTCAACTTCTTCTTCTTCAACTTCTTCTTCTTCTATTTCTTCTTCTTCTTCCTCCTCTTGTTCTTCTCTTTCTACTTATTAATCATTATCTTCTTCTTCTTCTTCATCTTTTTCTTCATCTTTTTCTTCAACTTCTTTTTCTTCTTCTACTTCTTGTTCTTATATCTTTTCTTCATCTTGCTCTTGTTCTACATCTTTTTCTACTTCCACTTCTTCTTCATCATCTTCTACATGTTCTTCCTCTTCTTCTTCTTTTTTCCACTTCTTCATCATCTTCTACTTGTTCTACTTCTTCTTCTTCTTCTTCTCCTTCCTCTTATTTTTCTTCTTCTTCTTCCTCTTCCTCTTCTTCTTCTTCTTCTTCTTCATCATCTTCTTCTTCTACTTCTTCTACCACCTCTTCATTTTCTACTTCTTCCTTCTTCTTCTTCTTCTTCTTCTTCTACTTCTACTTCTACTTCTTCTTCATCCTCATCTTTCCTTTTTGTTTCTTCTTCTTGTTTTTTAACACCTTTTTATTGTTCTTCTACTTCTTCTTCTTCTTCTTCTTCTTCTTCTTCTTCTTCTAATTCTTCATCTTCTTCTTTTTCTTCTTCTTCTTCTTCTTCATGTTCTTTATCTTCATCTTCTTTCTCTTTTTCTTCTTCTTCTTTTTCAACTTTTTCTATCCCTTCTTCTTCTTCTTCTCCTCCTTCCTTTTCTTCCTCTTCTTCTTCTTCTTTTTCTACTTCCTTTTCTTGATCTTCTTCTTTTATTCTTATTCTTATTTATCTTCTTTTTTGCCTTCTTCTTCTTCTTGGACAACTTATTGTTATTATTCTTCTTCTTCTACTTCTTCTTCTTCTTCTTCCTCTTCTTCTTCTTCTTCTTCTTCCTTTTCTTCTTCTTCTTTTTGTTCTTGCTACTCTTCTTCTTCGTCTTCTTCTTCTTCCTCTTGTTCTCCTTATTCTTCATCTTCTTTTTCAATTTCTTCTTCTACTACAACTTTTGCTTTTTCTTCTTCTTTTTCTTCTTTTTCTCCTTCTTCTTCTTCTTCTTCTTCTGCTTGTTCTTCTTGTTCTTCTTCTTCTTCTTCTTCTTTAATTTCTTCTTCTTCTTCTTATGTTTCATCTTCTTCTTCCTTTTGTCCTTCTTCTTCTTCTTTTGCTACTATTCAACTTCTTCTTCTTCTACTACTTTTTCATCTTCATCTTCAGGTTTCCGTTTCTTCTTCTTGTTCTTCTTTTTCATGTTCATTCTCATCATCTTCGTCTTCTTCCTCTTC
>JAIUJO010001098.1:60000-65000 GCA_023846275.1 Vanilla planifolia
CTTCTTCTTCTTCTTCTTCTTCTTCTTCTTCTTCTTCTTTTCTTTCTTCTTCTACTTCAACTTTTGCTTTTTCTTCTTCTTCTTCTTCTTCTTCTACTACTTCTTCTTTTCTTCTTCTTCTTCTTCATCTTCTTCTTCTTCTTCTTTCTCTTCTTCTTCTTTGTCTTCTTCTTCTTATTCTTCTTCTTCTTCTTCTTCTTCTTCTTCCTATGCTTCTTCTTCGTCTTCTTCTACTTCTTCTTCTTCTTCTTCTACTTCTCCTTCGTCTTGTCTTTATTCTTCATCTTCTTCTTCATCTTCTTCTTCTTTTCTTCTACTTCTTCTTCTTCCATTTCTTCTTCTTCTTCTTCTACTTCTTCATCATCATCTTCTACTTCCTCTTCTTCTTTTTCTTCTTCTTTTGCTAATTTTTCTACTTCTTCTACTTCTTCTGCAATTTCTTCGTTTTGTTCTCTTCTTCTTCTTCTTCATTTCTTCTTCTTCTTCTTCTTCTACTACTTCATCATTTTCATCTTCTTCTTCTTCTTCTTATTCTTTGTCTTCTTCTTCTTCATATTGTTCTTCTTGTTCTTCCTCTTCTTCCTCTTCTTCTTCTTCCTCTTCTTCTTCTTCTTCTTCTTCTTTTTTTTCTACTTCTTCATCATAATCTTCTTCTTCTTCTTCTTCTTCTTCTTTTCTTCTTCTTCTTCTTTTTCTTCTTCTTCCTCATCTTCTTCTTCTTCCACCTCCACTTCTTCTTACTCTTCTTCTTCTTCTTCTTCTTCTTCTTTTACTTAACCTTCTACTATTTTGTCATTCTTCTTCTTCTTCTTCAACTTTCTCTACTCCTTCTTCTTCTGCTTGTTCTTCTTTTTCTTTCTCTTCTTCTTCTTCTTCTTCTCTACTTCATCTTTTCTTTTTATTCTTTTTCTCCTCCTTCTTCCTTTTCTACATGTACTTTTTCATTTTCATTTTCTTCTTCTTCTTCTCTTCTTCTTCTTCTTCTTCTTCTACCTCTTCTTTTTCTTCTTTGTCTTCTTCTTCTTCTTCTTCTTCTTCTTCTTCTTCTTCTTCGTCTTCATCTTCTTCCTCCCCCACTTCTTCTTTTGCTTCTTCTTCTTTTACTACAACATCTACTTTTTCTCGTTTTCTTCTTCTTCATTTTCCTTTTTTTCTACTTCTTTTATTTCTTCTTCTTCTTATTATTATTCTTCTTTTTCTTCTTATCTTCTTCTACCACATCAACTTTTCCTTTCTATATTATTTCTTCTTTTTCTTCTTTTTTTCTTCTTCTTTTTCTTCTTCTTCTTCTTCTTCTTCATCTACTTCTTGTTATCTTCTTATTCTTCTTTTTCATCTTCTTCCTGTTCTTCTTTTTCTACTTCTTCTTCTTGTTCTTCTTCTTCTTCTGCTTCTCTTCTTCTTTTTCTTCTTGTTCTTGTTCTTCTTCTTCTTCTACTTCGACATCTTTTTCTTCTTTTTTTTCTTGTTGTTGTTTTCATCTTCTTCTTCTTTCATCTTCTACGTCTTCTTCTTATTATTCTTATTCTTCTTCTTGTTGTTCTTCTTCTGCTGCTTCTTCTTCTTCCTCCTCCACTTCTTCTTTTTCTTCCTTTTCTTCTTCTTCTTCTTCTTTTACTTCAACTCCTGCTTTTTCTTGTTTTACTTCTTCTTCATGTTTTTCTACTTTTTCTTCTTCTTCTTCTTCTTCTTCTCTTCTACTTGTTCTTCTTTTTCTTCCTCCTCTTCTTCTTCTTCTTCTTTACTTCAAACTTTTCTTTTTCTTTTTTTATTCTTCTTAATCTTCTTTTTCTACATGTTCTTTTCTTCTTCTTCTGGTTGTTGTTGTTCTTCTTCTTCTTCTTCTTCTTCTTCTTCTGCTTCTTCTTGTTCTTCTACTTTCACTTCTTTTTCTTTTTCTTCTACTTTTCTTCTTCTTCTTCTTCTTCAACTTCTTTGTCTTCTTCTTCTTCTTCTGCTTCTTCTTGTTCTTCTACTTTCACTTCTTTTTCTTTTTCTTCTACTTTTCTTCTTCTTCTTCTTCTTCAACTTCTTTGTCTTCTTCTTCTTCTTCTCCTCGTCCTCCTCCTTCTCTTTATTGAACTTCTTCTTCATTTTCTTCTTGTTCTTTTGTTTCTTCTTCTTCCTATTTTTCTTCTTCTTCTTCTTCTTCTTCTTCAACTTCTTCTTTTTCTTCTTCTTCTTCTTCTTCTTCTTCATCTTTTTCTTCTTCTTCTTTTGCATGTTCTTGTTTTTCTTCCACTTCAACTTTTTATTTTTCTTCTTTTTCTTCTTCTTCTTCTTCTTCTTGTACTTCTTTTTCTTATTATTATTATTATTATTATTATAAATATTATTGTTATTCTTGTTCTTGTTCTTCTTTTTTTTCTTCTTCTTCATCATCTTCTTAATCTTCTTCTTCTTTTTCTACTTCTTGATCATAATGTTCATCTTCTTCTTCTTCTACTTCTACTTCTTTTTTTCTTTTGTTTCTATTTCTTCCTCTTCGACTTCTTCTACTTCTTTCATCTCTACTTCTTCTTCTTCTTCTTCTTCTTCTTATTCTTCTTCTCCATCTTCTTCTTCTTCTTCTTCTTCTTCTTCTTTGTCTTCTTCTTCTTCTTTTTCTTCCTCCCCTTATTCTTTTCTTTATTCATCTTTTTCTTCATCTTCTTCTTCTTCTTCTGCTTCTTCTTTTTCCTTTTCTTCTTCTTCTTCTTCTTCTTCTACTTCTTCATCTTCTTCTTTCTCTTTGTGTTCTTTATCTTCTTCTTCTTCTTCTTCTTCTTCAACTTCTTCGTCATAATCTTCTTCTTCTTCTCCATTTTCTTCTTTTACTTCTTCTTCTACTTCTTTTCTTCTTCTTCTTTTTCTTCTTCTTCCTCCTGTACTTCTTCTTCTTCCTCTTCTTTTACTTCAACTTCTACATTTTTTTGCTCTTGTTCTTTTTCCTCCTCTTTTTCTAATTCTTCTTCTTCTTCTTCTAGTTCTTCTTTTTCTTATTTTTCTTCTTCATATTCTACTTCAACTTTTTCTTTTTCTTTTTTTTCTTCTTCTTCTTCTTCTTTTACTTTTTCTGCTTCTTCTTTTTCACCTCCTTCTTCTTCTTCTTTTACTTATTATTATTCTTCTAATTCTACTTCGACTACATCTCATACATATTCTTTTTTCTTCTTATTCTACTTTTTCTTCTTCATCATCTTCTTTTTCTACTTCTTTTCCTTCTACTTCTTCTTCGTCTTCCTATTTTTCTTCTTCTTATTCTTCTTTCTCTTCTTCTTCTTTATTTTGTTCCTACTGCTCCTCTTCTTCTTCTTCTTCATCTTCTTCTTCTTATTATTATTATTATTATTATTATTTTTCTTGTTCTACTTCAACTTTTGTTTTTCCTTCTTCTTCTTCTTCTTATTCTTTTCTACTTCTTCTTCTTCTTCTTCTTCTTCTTCTTCTTTGTCTTCTTCTTCTTCTTCTTCTTCTTCTTCTTCTTCTTCTTCCTCTTCTTCTTCTTCGTCTTCTTTTACTTCTTCTTCTTCTTCTTTTTCTACTCCTTCGTCTTGTCTTTATTCTTCATCTTCTTTGTCATCTTCTTCTTCTTTTCTTCTACGTCTTCTTCTTCCATTTCTTCTTCTTCTTCGTCATCTTGTTCTTCTACTTCGTCATCATCATGTTCTACTTCGTCTTCTTTTGCTAATTTTTCTAATTCTTCTACAATTTCTTCTTTTTTGTCCTCTTCTTCTTCTTCTTCTTCATCATCTTCTTCTTCTACGTCATCTTTTTCATCATCTTCTTCTTCTTCTTCTTCTTCTTCTTCTTCTTATTCTTCTTATTATTCTTCTTATTCTCCTTCTTCTTCCTCTTCTTCTTCTTCGTTTTCTTGTCCTACTTCTTCATCATAATCTTCTTCTTTTTGTTCTTCTTCTTCTTCTTCTTCTTCTTCTTCTTCTTCTTCTTCTTCTTCCTCCTCCTCCACTTCTTCTTATTCTTCTTCTTCTTCTTCTTTTACTTCAACCTCCACTTTTTCTCATTCTTTTTCTTCTTCTTCTTCTTCATCTTTCTCTACTTCTTCTTTTTCTACTACTTGTTATTCTTTTTCTTCCTCTTCTTCTTCTTCTTCTTCTTCTTCTTCTACTACTTCATCTTTTCTTTTTCTTCTTTTTCTTCTCCTTCTTCTTCCTTTTCTACATGTACTTTTTCTTTTTCTTCTTCTTTTTCTCTTCTTCTTCTTCTTCTTCTTCTTCTTCTTCTTCTGCCTCTTCTTTTTCTTCTTTGTCTTCTTCTTCTTCTTCTTCTTCGTCTTCATCTTCTTCCCTCCCCCCCACTTCTTCTTCTGCTTCTTCTTCTTTTACTTCAACTTCTACTTTTTCTTGTTTTCTTCTTCTTTTTCCTTTTTTTTCTACTTCTTTTATTTCTTCTTCTTCTTCTTCTTATTCTTTTTTTTCTTCTTATCTTCTTCTACTACATCAACTTTTCCTTTTTCTACTTTTTCTTCTTTTTCTTCTTCTTCTTTTTCTTCTTCTTCTTTTTCTTCTTCTTCTTCTTCTTCTTCTGCTTCTTCTTACCTTCTTATTCTTCTTTTTCTACTTCTTGTTCTTCTTTTTCTAATTCTTCTTCTTCTTCTTCTTCTTCTTCTGCTTCTCTTCTTTTTTTTTTTTTTTTTCTTCCTTTTGTTGTTTTTTATCTTCTTCTTCTTATTAGTCATCTTCTACTTCTTTTTCTTCTTATTCTTATTCTTCTTCTTGTTCTTCTTCTTCTTGTTCTTCTTCTACTATTTCTTCTTCTACTTCTTGCATTTGTTTCTTCTTCTTCTACTACTTCTTCTTCTTCTTTTTCTTCTCCTTTTTGTTCTTGTTCTTCTTCTTCTTCAACTACTTCTTCTTCTTCTTCTGCTACTACTACTACTTTTTCTTCTTCTTCTTCTTCTTTCTTCTTCTTCCTCCTCCACTTCTTTTTCTTCCTTTTCTTCTTCTTGTTCTTCTTTTACTTCAACCACTGCTTTTTCTTGTTTTACTTTTTCTTCTTCA
>JAIUJO010001098.1:80000-82734 GCA_023846275.1 Vanilla planifolia
TCTACTTCTTCTTCTCCTACTTCTTCTTCCTACTACTTCTTTCTTCTTCTTCTTCTTCTATTTCTTATTATTATTATTATTATTATTATTATTATTATTATTATTATTATTATTATTATTATTATTATTCTACTTCTTCTTCTTCTTCTTTTTCTTCTTTTTCTTTTTCTTCTTCCTTTTCTTCTTCTTCCTCTTCTTGATTGTCTTCTCCTTCTTCTTCTTCATCTCCTCCTTCTACTTCTTCATCTTTTTCTTCTACTTCTTCTTCTTCTTCTTCTTCTAATTTTTCTTTTACTACTTCTTCTTCTCCTTCTTCTTCTTCTTCTACTTCTTCTCCTCCTTCTTCTTCTGTGCTTGTTCTTCTTCATCTTCTTTTTTTTCTAATTCTACTTTGCCTTTTTCTTCTTCTTCTTCTTCTTCTTTTTCTTCTTACATTTCTTTTTCTTCTTCCTCCTCTCTTCTTCTTCTTCCTATTCTTCTACATCTTCTTCTTTCTCTTCTTCTTTTCTTCTAGTTCTTTTACTTCTCCTCCTCCTCCTTCTTCTTCTTCTTTCTTCTTCTTCTTCTTCCTCCTCTTCTTCATTATCGTCATCATCATCATCTTCTTTTTCTTCTTTTTCTTTCTCTTTCTTCTTCGTCTTCTTCTTCTTCTTCTTCTTCTTCATCTTGTTTTTGTTCATCTTCATATTTTTCTTCGTCTTCTTCTTCTTCTTCTTCTTCCTCTTCTTCTTCAACTTTTTCTTCTTCTTCTTCTTCTTTTTCTTCCTTCTTCTTCTTCTTCAACTTCTTCCTCTTCTTCTTCTTCTCATTCTTCTTTTTCTTCTTCTTCTTCTACCTATTCTTCTTCTTCTTCTGCTACTCCTGTTCTTCATTTACTTATTCTTTGTCCTCTTCTTCTTCATCCTTCTCCTCTTCTTCTTCTTATTCTTCTTCTTCTTCTTCTTCTTCTATTTCTTATAAATCCTCTCTTTTTCTTCTTCTTCATTCCTTCTACCTCTTCCTCTTCTTCTTCTTCTTCTTCTTTGTCTTCATCATCTTCTTCTTCTTCTTCTTCTTCTTCTACTTCATTCTTTTTTCTTCTTCTTCTTCTTCTTTCCTCTTCTTCTTCTTCTACTTCATCTTTCTCTTCTTCTCTTCTACTTCTTCTTCATTCCTCTTCTTCCTTTTTCCTCTAATTCTTGATATTCTTCACACCATCTTCATATTATTATTATTATTCTTCTTCTTCTTCTTCTTCTATCTTACTCTTATTCTTCCTTTTCTACATCTTCTTCTACTACTTCTTCCTCTATATTTTTCTTCTTCTTCTTCTTATTCTACTTCTTCTTCTTCTTCTTCATCTTCTTCTTCTTCTTCTTATTCTTATTGCTTATTCTTATTCTTCATCTTCTTCATCTTTTCTTCTTTCTTCAACTTCTTCATACTTCTTTTTCTTTTCTTCTTCAACTTCTTCATCTTACTCTTCTTTTTCTTTTTTCTTCTTCTTCTTCTTCATCATCATCTTCTTCTACTTCTTTTTTCTTCTTCTTCTTCTTCCTCCTCCTCCAATCTTATCATTATTATTATTATTACTATAATTATTATTATTATTATTATTACTATTGTAATTTTAAATCTTCTTCTTCTTGTTCTTCTTCTTCTGCTTGTTCTTCTTCTTTTTCATTTCTTCTTCCACCTTTTCTTCAAATTATTCTTCTTCATCATCAACTTCTTCTTGTTCTTCTTCTTCTTTTTATTTCTGTTCTTCTTTTCAATTCTTTCCTCTTATTCTTGATCTTCTTCATCTTCTTCTTTTTCTTTTTCTTCTTCTTCTTCATCTTCATCTTTCTTCTTCTTCTTTCTTCCTCTTCATCTTTTTTCTTCTTCTTTTTCTACTTCTTAGTCTTCTTCTTCTTCTTCTTCTTCTTCTTCTTCTTGTTCTTCATCTTCTTCTTCTTCCTCTCCTCCTCCTCCTCTTATTATTATTATTATTATTATTATTATTATTATTATTATTGCTATATTATTATTCTACATCTCTCTTCTTCTCCTTCTGCTTGTTCTTCTCTTCTTTTTCTTCTTTTTCTTCTACCTTCCTTCTACTTCTTCTTCTTCTTCTTATTGTTATTATAATTATTTTTCTTCTTCTTCTTCTCCTTCTTCCTTCACTTCTTGATTTTTTTTCATCTTCTTCTTATTCTCCATCTTCCTCTTCTTTTTCTTCTCCTTCTTCTTCTTATTCTCCTTCTTCTTCTTCTTCTCTCCGTATTCATCTTCATTATCATCATCATCTTCTTCTTCTTCTTCTTACTCTTATTCTTCTTCTACTTCGTCTTCTTATTCTTCTTCTTCTTCTTCTTCTACTTCTTCTTCTCCTACTTCTTCTTCTTCCTACTACTTCTTTCTTCTTCTTCTTCTTCTATTTCTTATTATTATATTATTATTATTCTACTTCTTCTTCTTCCTTTTCTTCTTCTTCTTTTTCTCTTCCTTTTCTTCTTCTTCCTCTTCTTGATCGTCTTCTCCTTCTTCTTCTTCATCTCCTCCTACTTCTTCTCTCATCTTTTTCTTCTACTTCTTCTTCTTCTTCTTCTTCTTTTACTATTTCTTCTTCTCTCTTCTTCTTCTTCTATTCTTCCTCTTCTTCTTCTTCTTCTTCTATCTTGTTCTTCTTTTCTTCTTTTTCTTCTTCTTCTTCTTCTTCTTCTTCTACTTCTTATTCTTTTTATCTATTTCTCTTCTTCTTCTTCTTCTT
>JAIUJO010002902.1:0-5000 GCA_023846275.1 Vanilla planifolia
TATTATTCTTCTCTCCTTGTCCTTCTTCTTCATCCTCCATCTTCTTCTTCTTCTTCTCCTTCTCCTTCTTCTTCTTCTTCTTCCTCCCCTTCTTCTTGTTCTCCTTCTCCTTCTCCTTCTTCTCCCTCTCCTTCTTCTCGTTCTTCTTGTCCTTCTTTTTCTTCTTCATCTTCTTCTTCATCTTCTGCTTCTTCTTCTTCTTCTTCTTCTTCTTCTTCTTCTTCTTCTCCTTCTTCTTCTTCTTCTCCTCCTCCTCTTTTTTCTTCTTCTTCTCCTTCTTCTTCTCCTCTTCTTCTCCTTCTCCTCTTCTTCTTGTTCTTCTTCTCACTCTTCTTCTTCTTCTCCTCCTCCTTCTTTCTTCTTCTTCTTCTCCTTCTTCCCTCCTGTCCTCCTTCTACTTCTTCTACTCTTCTCCTTCATCTTGTCCTCTCGTCTCCTCTCCTTCTTCTTCTCTTCTTCTTCCCCTTCTTCTCCTTCTTCTTCTTCATCTTCTTCTTTTCTTTTCTCTTTTCTTCTTCCTTCTTCTACTTCTTCTTCTCCTTCTTCTCTTCTTCTCCTTTCTCTTCTTCTTTCTTCTCTTCTCTCTCTTCTCTACTTCTTCTTCTCCTCTCCTTCTTCTTCTCCTACACCTTCTCTATTCTTCTTCATCTCTTCTCTCTCCTCCTTCTTCTTCATCATCTTCTTCTCTTCTTCTCCACTCTTCTTCTTCTTCTCCATCCTCTTCTTCTTCTTCTTCTCCTCTTCTTCTCTCTCCTTCTTCTTCTCTTCTTCTTCTTCTTCTTCTTCTTCTTCTTCTTCTTCTCTATCTTCTCTTCTTCTTCTTCCTCTCTCTTCTTCTTCTACTTCTCCTTCTCTCTCTCCTCTTCTCTTCTCCTTCTCTTCTCTTTCCTTCTTCTTCTTCTTCTTCTTCTCTTCCTCTTCTTTCTCTTCTTCTTCCTTCTCTTCTTCTTCTCTCTTCTTCTCTTCTCCTTCTCTTCTTCTTCTTCTCTTCTTCTTCCTTCTTCTTCTTTCTTCTTCTTTTCTTCTTCTTCTTCTTCTACTTCTTTCTTCTTCTTCTCCTTCTTTCTTCTCCTTCTCCTTCTTCTTTCCTCTACTTCTCTTCTCTCCTTCTTCTTCTTCCTTCTTCCTTCTTCCTTCTCTTCTCCTCTTCTTCTATCTCTTCTTCTTCTTCTCATCTCTTCTCTTTGTCTCTTCTCTCTTCTTCTTCTCTTCTCTTCTTCTTCATCTTCTTCTCTTCTCTCTTCTTCTCTTCTCCTCCTTCTTCTTCTCCTTCTCCTTCTCTCCTTCTTTCTTCTTCTTCTTCTTCTTCTTCTCTTCTTCTTCTTCTTCTTCTTCTCTTCTCTTCTTCTTTCTAATTCTTCTTCTTCTTCTTCTTCTCTCCTTCTTCCTTCTTCTCTATCTCCTTCTTCCTTCTTCTTCTTCTTCTTCTTCTTCTTCTCCTTCTTCTTCTTCTTCTTCTTCTCTTCTTCTTCTTTACTTCTTCTTCTTTCTTCCTCTTCTCTTCTTCTTCTTCTTCTCTTCCTTCTTCTTTCTCTTCTTCTCTCTCTCTTCTCCTTCTTCTCTTCTCTCTTCTCCTTATCTTCTTCTTCTTCTTCTCATCACTCCTTCGACTTCTCCTTCTTCTTCTCCTTCTCTCTTCTCTTCTTCTTCTTCTACTTCTCCTTCTTCTTCTTCTCCTTCTCTCTTCTTCTCTTCTCCTTCTTCTACATCTTCTACTTCTTCTTATTCTAATTCTTCTTTTCTCCTTCTTCTCCTTCTTCTTGTTCTCCTCCTTGTTCTACTTCTTCTTCTCTCTTCTTCTCCTTCTACTTCTTCTCCCTCTCCTTCTTCTTCTTCTTCTTCTTCTTCTTCTTCGTCTCCTCCTTCATCTTCTTCTCCTTCTCCTTCTTCACCTTCTTCTTCACCCTATTCTTATCCTTCTTCTTCCTCTTCTTCTTCCTCTCCTTCTTCTTCTTCCTCTTCTTTCTTCTTCTTCTCCTCCTCCTTCTTCTTAACCTTCTTCTCCTTCTCCTTCTTGTTCTTGTTGTCCTTCTTCTTCTTCTTCATCTTCTTCTTCTTCTTCTTCTTCTTCTTCTCCTTCTTCTTCTCCATCTTATCCCCTTGCCCTTCTTCTTCTCCTTCTTCTTCTTCGTCTTCTTCCCCTCTTTCTTCTTCTTCTTCTTCTTCTTCTCCATCCTCTTCTCCTTCATCTTCCTCTTCTTTTGCTTCTTCTTCTTCTTCTTCTTCCTCTCCTTCTTCTACTACTAACTTCTTGTTCTTCTTCTTCTTCCTCTTCTTCTTCTCCTTCTTCTTCTTCTTCTTCTTCTTCTTTCTCTTATTCTTCTTCTTTTTCTCCTCCTCCTCCTCCTCCTTGTTCTTCTTCTTCTTCTCCATCCTCTTCTTCTTCTCCTTCGTCTTCTTCTACTTCTTCTTCTCTTCTGTTCCTCTCCTTCTTCTACTTCTTCTTCTTCTTCTTCCACTTTTTCTTCATCTTCTTCTTTATCTTCTTCATCTTCTTCTCCTCCTTCTTCTTCTCCTCCTTCTTCTTCTTCTTCTTCTCCTTCTTCTTCTCCTTCCTCTTCTCCTTCTTCTTCTTCCCCTTCTTCTTCTTCTTCTCCTCCTTATTCTTTTTTTCTTCTACTTCTCCTTGTCCTTCTTCATCATCTTCTCCTTGTTCTTCTTCTTCTTATCCTTTTCCTTCTTCTCCTTCTTCCACTTCTTCTTCTTCTTCTTCTTCTACTGCTACTTTTTTTTCTTCTTCTTCTTCTTCTCCTCCTCCTCCTCCTCCTTCTTCTTCTCCTTCTACTTCTTCTGGTTCATCTTCTTCTTCTTCTTCTTCATCTTCTTAATTCTTCTTCTGGTTCATCTTCTTCTTTTTCTCCTTCAACTTCTTCTTCTTCTTCTTCTTCTTCTTCTTCGTCTCCTCCTTCTTCTTCTTCTTCTTCTTCTTCTTCTTCTCGTCTTCTTCATCTTCTACTCCTCCTCTTTCTTCTCCTTCGTCTCCTTCTTCTTCTCCTTCTTCTTCTCCTTCTTCTTCTCCTTCTTCCTTTTCTTCTTCTTCTTCTTCTCCTCATTATTTTTTTTCTTCTACTTGTCCTTCTCTTTCTTCATTATATCTCCTCCTCCTTCTTCTCCTTCTTCGTCTTCTTCTTCTTCAACATCATCTTCTACTTCTTCTCCTTCTTCTTCTTCACCTTCTCCTTCTTCTTCTTCTTCTTCTTCTTCTCCTCCTCCTCCTCCTCCTCGTCCTGCTTCTTCTTTTCCTTCTTCTTCCCCTTCTTCTTTTTCTTCTTCTTCTTCTTCTTTTTCTTCTTCTTCTTTTGCTTCTACTTCTTCCTCTTCTTCTCTGTCTTCTTCTTCTTCTTCTTCTTCTCCTTGTCCTTGTTCTTCTTCTTCTGCTTCTTCTTCTTCTTCATCTTTTTCTTCTACTTCTTCTGCCTTTTCTTCTCCTTCTTCCTCTTGTTCTTCTTCTTCCTCTTCTTCTCCTTCTTCTCCTTCTCTTCTTCTTCTCCTTCTTCTTTACCTTCTTCTTCTTCTTCCTCTTCTTCTTATTCCTCTTTTTTCTTCTTCATCATCTTCTTCTCCTTCTTCTAATTCTTCTTCTTCTTCTTCTCCTTCTTCTTCTTCTTCTTCTTCTTCTCCTTCTCCTACTCCTTCTTTTCCTACTTCTTCTCCTTCTTATTCTCCTTCTTCTTCTTCTTTCTCTTCTTCTTCTTCTTCTTCTTCTCCTTCATCATCTTCTCCTTTTTCTTCTCCTTCTTCTTCTCCTTCTCCTTCTTCTACTTCTACTTCTTCTTATTCTCCTTCTTCTCCTCCTCCTTCTTCTTCTTCTTCTTCTCCTTCCTCCGCTTCTTCTCCCTCTCCTTCTTCGTCTTCTTCTTCTTCTTCTTCTTCTCCTTCATCTTCTTCTCCTTCTCCTTCCTCACCTTCATCTTCACCTTGTTCTTATCCTTCTTCTTCTTCCTCTTCTTCTTCTTCACCTTCTTCTTCTACTTCCTATTGTTCTTCTTCTTTTGTTTCTCCTCCTTCTTCCTCTCCTCCTTCTTCTCCTTCTCTTTCTTCTTGTTCTTCTTGTCCTTCTTCTTCTTCTTCATCTTCTTCTTCTTCTTCTTCTTCTTCTTCTTCTCCTTCTTCTTATTCTTCTTCTCCTTCCTCTTCTTCATCTCCTTCTTCTTCTTCATCTTCTTCTCCTTCTTCTTCTTCTCTTCTTTTTGTTCTTCTTCTCCATCCTCTTCACCTCTCTTCTCTTCTTCTTCTTCTTCTTCTTCCTCTCCTTCTTAATCTTCTTCTTCTTCTTGCTCTTCTGCTTCTTCTTCTTCTTCTACTTTTTCTCCACCTCTCCTCCTTCTTCTTCTTCTCCTCCTCCTCCTTCTTCTTCTTCTCCTTCTTATTCTTCTTCTCCTTCTTCTTCTCCTTCTTCTTCTTCTTAATAATCTTCTTCTTCTTCTTCTCCATCTTCTTCTTCTTCTTCTTCTTCTTCTTATCTTTCTTCTTCTCCTTCTTCTTCTTCTCTTTCTTCTTCCCTTCTTCTTCTCCTTCTCCTTCTCCTTCTACTTCTTCTTCTTCTTCTTCTTCTTGTTCTTGTTCTTCTTCTTCTTCTACTTCTTCTTTTGCTCCTCCTCCTCCCCCTCCTCCTCCTCCACCTCCTCCTTCTGCTTCTTCTCCTTCTACTTCTTCTCCTTCTTCTTCTTCTTTTTATTCTTCTTCTTCTCCTTCATCATCTTCTTCTTCTTCTTCTCCTTCTTCTTCTCCTTCTTCTTCTTCTTCTCCTTCTTCTTCTTTTCTTCATCTTCTTCTTCTCCATCTTCTCCTTCTTCTTCTTCTTCTTCTTCTTCTTCCTCCTCCTCCTCTTTCTTCTCCTTCTTCTCATTCTTCTTCTCCTTCTTCTTTTCCTTCTTCTTCCTCTACTACTTCTCATTCTTCTTCTTCTTCATCTTCTTCTTCTTCTTCTTCTCTTTCTTCTTCTCCTTCTTCTTCTCCTTCTTCTTTTCCATCTTTTTTGCCTTCTTCGTCACCTTCTT
>JAIUJO010002902.1:10000-12500 GCA_023846275.1 Vanilla planifolia
CTTCTTCTTCTTCTTCTTCTACTTCTTTTTCTCCTTCTTCTTCTATATCTTCTTCCTCTTCTTCTTCTTCTTCTCCTTCTTCTTCTTCTTCTTCTTCTTCTTCTTCTTCTTCCTCTTCTTCTTCTTCTTCTTCTTCTCCCTCTACTTCCCCTTCAAGTCCTTCTCCATCTTCTCCTTCTTCTTCTTCTTCCTCTTCTCCGTGTTCTTCTTCTAAATCTTCTTGTCCCTCTTCTTCTTCTTCTTCTTCTTCTTCTTCTTCTTCCTCTTCTTCTCCTTCTACTTCTTCTTCTTCTCCTTCTCTTCTTCTCCTTCTTCTTCGTCTTCTTCTTCTCCTTCTACTTCTTCTCCATCTTCTTCTCCTTCTTCTTCCTCTCCTTCTTCTCCTCCACATTCTCATTCTTCTTCTTCTTCCTCCTCTTTTTCTTCTCCTTCTTCCTCTTCTTCTTCTCCCTCTTCTTCTCCTTTTTTTCTGCTTCTCCTTCTTCTTCTCCTTCTTCTCCTCTTTCTTCATCTCGTTCATCTTCTTCTTCTCTTCCTTCTTCTTCTTCTTCTTCTTCTTCCTCATCTTCTTCTTATTCTTCTTCCACTACTACTTCTACTTCTTCTCCATGTTCTTCTTCTTCTACATCTTCTCCTCATCTGCTTCTTCTTCTTCTACTACTACTTCTCCTCCTTTTCCTTCTTCTCATTCTTCTTCTTCTCATTCTCCTTCTCCTTCTTGTTTTTCCCCTTCTTATTTTTCTTCTCCTTCTCTTACTTCTTCTCCTTCTTCTTCTTCATCTTCTTCTTATTCCTATTCTTCTTCTCCTTCTTCTTCATCTTCTCCTTCTTCTTCTTCCCCTTCTTCTTCTTCTCCTTCTTCTTCTTCTTCTCCTTCTCCTTCTTCTTCTCCTTCTCCTTCTTCTTCTTCTTCTACTTCTTCTTCTTCTTCTTCTCCTTCTCATTCTTTTTCTTCTTCTCCTTCCCCTTCTTCTTCTTCTCATTCTTTTAGTTCTTCTCCTTCCTCACCTTCTTCATCATCATCATCTTCTTCTTCTTCTACTTCTTCTATTTGTTCTTCTTCTTCTTCTCCTTATTCTTCCACTTCTTCTTCTTCTTCTTTTTGTCCTTCTTCTCCTCCTTCTTCTGCTTCTTCTTCTTCTTCTTCTTCTTCTTCCTTTTCTTCTCCATCTTCTCCATCTTCTCCTTCTTCTTCTTCTTCCTCTTCTCCTTGTTCTACTTCTCAATCTTCTTCTCCCTCTTCTTCTTCTTTTTCTTCTTCTTCTTCTTCTTCTTCCTCCACTTCTCCTTCTACTTCTTATTCTTTTTCTCTTCTTCTCTTCGTCTTCTCCATTTTTTCTCCTTCTTCTTCCTCTTTTTCTTCTTCTTCTCTTCCTTCGAATCGAATTCTTCTTCTTCTTCTTCTTCTTCCTCTTCCACTTCTCCTTCTTCTCCTTCTTCTTCTCCTTCTTCTCCCACTTCTTCTCCTTTTTTTCTTCTTCTCCTTCTTCTTCTCCTTCTCCTTCTCCTCCTTCTTCTCCTACATCTTCTTCTTCTCTTCCTTCTTCTTCTTCTTTTTCTTCTTCTTCCTAATCTTCTTCTTATTCTTCTTCTAGTACTACTTCTACTTCTTCTCCTTCCTCTTCTTCTTCTACATCTTCTCCTCTTCTGCTTCTTCTTCTTCTACTACTACTTCTTCTGTTTCTTCTTCTTCTTTTTCTCCAGCTTCTTCTTCTTCTCATTCTCCGTCTACTTCTTGTTCTTCCATTTCTTATTTTTCTTCTTCTCCTTCTCCTACTTCTTCTTCTACTTCTTCTTCTTCTTTTTATTCTTCTTCTCCTTCTTCTCCTTCTTCTTCTTCTTCTTCTTCTTCTCCTTCTTCTTCTTCTTCTCCTTCTTACTTCTTCTTCTTCTCCTTCTTCTTCTTCCTCTCCTTCTTCTTCTCCTTCTCCTTCTCCGTCTTCTTCTTCTTCTTCTCTGTCTTCATCTCTTTTTACTTCTTTCTTCTTTTTCTTTTCTTTTCCTCCTTTTTCTACTTTTTCTTCCTCTTCTCCTTCTCTTTCTTCTTCTTCTTCTCCTTCTTTCTCTTCTTCTTCTTCTTCTTCTTCTTCTTCTCTTCCTCCTTCTTCTTCTACATATTCTTCTTCTTCTTCTTTTTGGCCTTCTTCTTCTTCTTCTACAACTTCCTCTTCTTCTTCTTCTTCTTCTTCTTCTTCTCCTTCCTCTTCTTCCTCTCCTTCTTCTCCTTCTTCTCCTTCTTCTTCTTCCTCTTCTTCTTCTTCTTCTTCCTCTTCTTCTCCTTCTTCTTTCCTTCTTCTTCTTCGCTTTCTTCTTCTTCTTCTTCTCCTTCTTCTTCTTCTTCTTCTTCTCGTTCTTCTCCTTCTTCTTCTTCTCGTTCTTCTCCTTCTTTCTTCTTCTTTTTTCTTCTCCTTCTTCTCCTTCTTCATCTCTGCCTTCTCCTTTTCCACCTTCTTCCTCACCTTTTTCTTCTCCTTATTTTTCTTCTTCTTCCCCTTCTTTT
>JAIUJO010002902.1:17500-25000 GCA_023846275.1 Vanilla planifolia
CTTTTTCTTCTCTTTCTCCTAGTTCTTCTTCTTCTCTTCTTCTTCTTCTCCTTCTTCTTCTTTATCTTCTCCTTCTTCTTTTCCTTCTTCTTCTTTTTCTCCTTCTTCTTCTTCTTCTCTATCTCCTTCTTCTTCTTCTCCTTCTCCTCCTCCTCCTTCTTCTTCTTCTTGTTCTTCTTCTTCCCCTTCTTCTTCTTCTTCTTCTTCTTGTCCTTCTTCTTCTCCTCCTTCTTCCACTTCTTCTTAATCTTCTCTTTCTCCTTCTCCTTTCTTCTTCTTCTTCCTCTTCTTCTCCTTCTTCTTCTCCTTCTTCTCCTTCTTCTTCTTCTTATTCTTCTTCTTCTTCTTCTTCTTCTTCTTCTTCTTCTTCTCCTTCTTCTTCTTCTTCTTCATCTTCTCCTTCTTCTTCTTCTTCTTCTTCTTCTTCTTTTCCTCCTTCTTCTTTTCCTTCATCATTTCCTTCTCCTTCTTCTTCTTCTTCTTCTTCTCTTCTTCTTCCTTCTTCTTCTTCTTCTTCTTCTTCTTCTTTCCTCCTCTCTTCTTTCCTTCATCATTTCCTTCTCCTTCTTCTACTTCTTCTTCTTCTTCTCTTGTTCTCCTTCTTCTTCTCCCTCATCTCTTCTCCTTCATCATCTTCTTCTTCTTCTCCTTCTTCTCCTTCTACATTTCTTATTCTCCTTCTTCTCCTTCTTCTTCCATCTTCTTCTTCTCTTCTTCTTCTAGTCTCCTTCTTCTCCCTTCTTCTTCTTCTTTTTCTTCTTCTTCTTCATCTGCCTCTTCTTCTCCCTCTTTTTCTCCTCTTCTTCTTCTTCTTCTCTCTTCTTCCTTCTCCTTCATCTTCTCTTCTTCTTCTTCTCCTACTTCTTATTCTTCTTCTTCTTCTTACTATTCTTATTATTATATTCTTCTTCTTCTCCTTTTTCTTCTTCTACTTCTTCTCCTTCTTCTTCTCCTTATTCTCTTCTTCTTCTTCTTCTTCTCTTCTTCTTCTCTCTTCTTCTCTTCTACTTCTCCTTCTTCTCTCTGTCTTCTCTCCTTCTTATACTTCTTCTCCCTCCTCCTCCTCTCCTCCTTCTCTCCTCTCTCTTCCTTCTCTCTCCTCTTCTTCTTCTTCTTCTTCTTCTCCTTGTCCTCTCCTTCTTCTTCATCTTCTGTACTTGTTCTCTTCTTCTTCTTCTTCTCTCTTCTTCCCCTCCTTCTTCTTCTTCTTCATCTTCTTCTTCTTCTTCTTCTCCTTCTTCTTCTTCTTCTTCTCTCTTCTCCTTCTTCTTCTTCTTCTTCTTCTCCTCCTCCTCCTCCTCCTTCTCCTTCTTCTTCTTCTTCTTCTTCTTCTTCTCGTTCATCTTCTCCTTCTTCTTCTTCTTCTTTTTCTCCTTCTCATTCTCCTTCTTCTCTTTCTTCTTCTCCTTCTTCATCTTGTTCTTCTTCTTCTTGTTCTTCTTCTTCTTCTCCTCCTCCTTTTTCTTCTCGTCCTTGTTCTTCTTCTTCTTCTTCTTCTCCTTTTTCTTCATGTTCTTCTCGTTCATCTTCTCCTTCTTCTTCCTCATCTTCTTCTCCTTCTCCTTCTCCTTCTTCTCCTTCTTCTTCTCCTTCTTCATCTACTTCTTCTTCTTCTTCTTCTTCTTCTTCTCCTCCTCCTTCTTCTTGTCCTTCTTCTTCTTCTTCTTCTTGTACTCTTCCTTCCTCTTCTACTTCTTCTACTTCTTCTTCTCCTTCTCCTTCTTCTTCTTTTTTTCTTCTTCTTCTCCTTCATCTTCTTTTCCTTCTTCTTTCTCTTCTTCTTCTCCTTCATCTTCTTCTTCTTCTAATTGTTCTTCTCCTTCTTCTTCTTCTTCTTTTTCTTCTTCTTCTCCTTCTTCTTCTCCTTCTTCTCCTACTTGTTCTTCTTCTCCTCCTCCTTCTTCCTTCACTTCTTCTTCTCCTTCTACTTCTTCTTTCTCTTGTTCTTCTTCTCCTTCTTCTTCCTCTTCTTATTCTACTTCTTCTTTTTCTTCTTCTTCTTCTTCTCCTTCTTCTTCTTCTTGTTCTTCTTCTTCTTCTTCTTCTTCTTCTTATTCTCCTTCTTCTTCTTCTCCTTCTTCTTCTTCTTCTTCTTCTTCTTCTCCTTCTTCTTCTTTTACTACTTCTCCTTCTTCTTCTTATTATTGTTCTTCTTTTGCTTCTTATTCTTCTTGTTCTCCTTCTCCTTCTTCTTCTCCTTCTTCTTCTTCTATGTCTTCTTCTCCTTCTTCTTCTTCTTCTTCGCCTTCTTCATCTTCTTCTTCTTCTTCTCCTTCTTCTTCTGCTTCTTCTTCCTCTTCTTCTTCTTCTCCTTCATCGACTTCTTCTTCTTCTTCTTCTTCTTCTTCTTCTTCCTCTTCTTCATCATCTTTTCTCCTTCTTGTTTTTCTTCTTCCTCTTCTTCTACTTCTTCTTCTCCTTCTTCTTCTCCTTCATCTTCTTCTTCCTCTCCATCTTCTTCTTCTTCCACCTCTCCTTCTTCTTCCTCTTCTCTTTCTTCTTCTCCTTCTTCTTCTTCTTCTTCCTCTTCTTCTTCATTCACGTTTTCAACTTCTTCTTCTTCGTCTTCGTCTTAATCTTCTTCTTTTCTTCTTCTTCTTCTTCTTCTTTGTTTTCTTCTTCTTCTTTCTTCTTTGTTTTCTTGTACAGCTTATTCTTTTTCTTCTACTTCTTCTACTACTTACTCTCTACTTCTTCATCTTCTTCTAATTCCACTTCTTCTTCTTCTTCTTCTTCTTCTTCTTCATTTTTATCGCTTTCATCTTCATCTTCTTCTCTTTCTTCGTCTTCTTCTTCTTCTTTGTCTTGTACTTCTTCTTGTTCACCTTCTTCTTCATCTACTTCTTCTTTTTCTTCATCTTCTTCTTCTTTACCTTCTTCTTCTTCTTCTTCTTCTTCTTCTTCTTCTCTTTTTCTTCTCCTTCTTGTTCTTTTCTTTCAGCTTCTTTCCCTTCCTCTTCTTCTCCTTTTTCTTCTTCATCTTCATAATCTTCTTTTTCTTTTTTTTTCTTCTTCTTCTTCATCCTTTTCTTCTTCTTCTTCTTCTTCTTTTTCTTCTTCTTCTTCTTCTTCTTCTTTTTCTTCTTCTTCATCTTATTCTTGTTCTTCTTCCATTTATTTGTCTTCTTCTTCTTCTTCTTCTTCTTCCTCTTATTTTTCTCCTTCTTCTTCTTCTTGTTCTTCTTCTTTCGATTCTTCTACTTCTTCTTTTTCTTCATCTTCTTCGTCTTCTTCTCCTTCCTCTTCTTCTTCTTCTCCATCTTTTTTTTCTTCTTCTTCTCTTTCTTCTTCTTCCCCTTCTTCTTCTTCTTCTTTGACTTCTTCTTCTTTCATCTTGTGCTTGTCCTTCTTCTTTATCTCCCTCTTCTTCTTCTTTTTGTTCTTTTTCTTCTTCTTTTCAATCTTTTTCTCCTTCTTTCTTTTTCTTGTTGTCTTTCTTCTTCTTCTTCTTTATTTTCTTCTTCTTCTTCTTTATTTTCTTCTTCTTCTTCTTTAACTTCTTCCTCTTCATCTTCTTCTCCTTCTTCTTCTTCTTCTTTTTCTTCTTCTTCTTCTTCTTCGTCTTTAACTTCTTCTTCTTGTTCTTCTTCTTCTTCTTCGTCTTCAACTTCTTCTTCTTCTTCTTCTTCTTCTTCTTCTTCTTGTCCTTCTACTTTTTCTCCTTCTTCTTCTTCTTCCTCTTCTTCTTCTACTTTTTCATCTTTTTCGTCTACTTTCTTCTTCATCTTGCCTTTCTTATTATTATTATTATTATTATTATTATTATTTTCTTCTCTTTCCTTGTCTTCTCCTTCTTCTTCTTCGTCTTCTTCTTCTTCTTCTTCTTCTCCTTCTTCTTCTTTTTCTTCTTCTTCTTCTCCATCTTTTTCATCAACTTCTTACACTTCTTCTTCTTCTTACTTTTCTTCTTCTTCTTCCTCTTCCTCTTCTACTTCTTCTTATTCTTCTTCTTCTTCTTCATTTTCATCTTCTTCTCCAACTTCTCTTTCTTCTCCTTCTTCTCGTTCTTCTTCTTCTTCTTCTTCTTCTATTTCTTCTTCTTCTTCTTCTTCATCTTTGCGTTCTTCTTCTTCTTCTTCTTCATCTTCTTGTTCATCGTCTTCTTCTTCTTCTTTGTCCTCT
This sequence comes from Vanilla planifolia, assembly GCA_023846275.1. NCBI lineage: Eukaryota > Viridiplantae > Streptophyta > Magnoliopsida > Asparagales > Orchidaceae > Vanilla > Vanilla planifolia. The sequence continues at coordinate 21,623 of JAIUJO010002902.1, forward strand.
TTCTCATCATCATTTTCTACCTGTTCTTCTTCTTCTTCTTCTTCTTCTTCGTGTTTTCTTCGTCTTCTTCTTCTTCTTCTTGTTCGTCCTTTTCTTCATCATCTTCTTCTTCTTCCACTACTTCTTCATTTCCTTCTTCGTCTTTTTCTTCTTATTCTTCATCTTCTTCTTTTTCTTCTTCTTCTTCTACTTCTTCTATGTTTCCTTCCACTTCTTCTTCTTCTGCACCGTCTTCTTCTTGTTCTTCTTCTTCTTTTTGTTCTTCATCTTCTTCTTCATCTTCTTCTACTTCATCCTATTCATCTTCTCTCCTCCTTCTTCATCTTCTTCTTCTTCTACTTTTTCTTCGTCTTCTTCTTCTTCTTGTTTTACTTCTTCTTCTTCTTCCTCTTCTTCTTCTTTTTCATCCTTTTATTCTTTATCTTCTTCTTTTTTGTCTTCTTCTTTTTTGTCTTCTTCTTCTACTTCTTCACCTTCTTCTTCATCTTCTGCTTTTTCTTCATCTTCATCTTCTTCTTCTTCGCCTCTTGCTTCTTCTACATTTTCTACATTTTATCCTTCTTCTTCTTCTCCTTCTCCTTCTTCTTCTTCTTCTTCCTCTCTTAATTTTTCTTCTTCTTCTTCCTCATCTTATTCTTCTTCTTCTTCTTCATCTTCTTCTTCTTCTTCTTCTTCCCCTTTTCTTTTCCTTCCTCTTCTTATTCTTCTTCAACTTAATCTTCTTCTTCTTCTTCTTCTTCTTCGTTATTTTTATCTTCTTCTTCTTTTTACTTATCTTTATCTTCTTCTTCTTCTTCTTCATTTTCTTCTTTTTCCTCTTTTTTTTCAACTTCTTCTTTTTCTTCTTCTTCCTCTTCTATATCTTTGGCTTCTTCTACTTCTTCTTCTTCTTCTTCTTCTCCTTTCTTCTTCTTCTTCAACTTCTTCTTCTTCTTCGTGCTTATCTACTACATCTTCATCTCTTCTTCTTCTTTGTGATCTTCTACTTCTTTTTCTTCTCCTTCTTCCCCTACTTGTACTTCTTCGTCTTCTTCTTCCCCTACTTCTTGTACTCCTTCTCATCCAAATTCTTCTTCTTCTTTTTCTTCTTCTTCTTTTTCTTTTTCTTTTTTCATCTTCTTATTCTTCATCATCATCATCATCTTCTTAATCTTCTCCTTCTTCTTCTATAAATTCTTCTTCTTCATCATCTTCTAATTCTTCTATTCTTTTTATTCTTCTTCTTCTTCTTCTTCTTCATTTTCTTCATCTTATATATCTGTTTTTTCTCCTTCATCCTCTTCTTACTCTTCTTTGTCATCCTCGTCCTGTTCTTCAACTTCTTCTTCTTCTTCTTCTTCTTCTTCTTTCCCTTCTTCTTAATCAACTTCTTACTTCTTCATCATCTTCTTCAACCTCTTCTTCTTCTTCTTCTTCTTCATTGCCTTGTTCTTCTTCTTCTTCTTCATCCACTTCTTCTTCTTCTTCATCCACTTCTTCTTCTTCATCTTGTCCTTCTTCCTCTTTGTCATCGACATCTTGTTCTTCAACTTCTCCTTCTTCTTCTTCTCCTTCTTCTTCTTCATCTTCATCTTCTTCTTCTTCTTCCTTGTAGTCGCCTTCTTCTTCTTTTTCTTTTTCTTCATCTACCTCTTCTTCTTCTTCCTCTTCTTTTTCTTCTTCTTCTTCCTCTTCTTCTTCTTCTTCCTCGTCTTTATCTTCTTCTTTGTCTTCATCTTGTTCCTCTTCGTCTTATTCTTCTTCTTCTTATTCTTCTTCTTCTTCTTCTTCTCCTTCATCATCTTCTCGTTCTTTTTTATTCTCCGTTGACTTCTTCTTTTTTTCCTCTACTTCATGTCTTTCTTCATTATCTTCTTCTTCTTCTTCTTCTTCTTCTTCTCCTTCTTCTTCTTCTAATTCTTCTTCTTTCTCGTCATCATGATCATCATCATCATCATCTTCTTCTTCTTCTTCATTGTCTTGTTCTTCTTCTTCTTCTGCATCCTCTTCTTCTTCTTCATCTTCTCCTTCTTCTTTGTGATCGACATCTTGTTCTTAACCTTCTCCTTCTTCTTCATCTTCTTTTTCTTCTTTTTTAACATCTTCTTCTTCTTTTTCATCTTCTTCTTCCTCTTCTTCTTCTTCTTTTTCTTCTTCTTTGTCTTATTCTTCTTCTTCTTCGTCCTCCTCCTCTTCTTCTTCTTCTTCTTCTTCTTCTTCTTCTCATACTTGTTCTCCTCTTTCTTCTTCTACCCCGTCTTCTTCTTCTTCATTTTCATCTTCTTCTTCTTCTTCTGCTTCTTCCTTGTAGTCATCTTCGTCTTCTTTTTCTTCTTCTTCATCTTTCTCTTCTTCATCTTCTTCTTTTTCTTCTTCTTTTTCCTCTTCTTCTTCCTCGTCTTTGTCTACTTCTTCTTTTTGTTCATCTTGTTCTTCTTCGTCTTCTTCTTCTTCTTCTTCTTCTTCCTCTCCTTCTTCATCATCTTCTCATTCTTTTTTATTCTTTGTTGTCTTCTTTTTTTCCTCAACTTCTTGTCTTTCTTCTTCTTCTTCTTCTTGTTTCTCTTCTTCTTCTTCTTCTTCTTCTTCATCAAAACATCTTCTTCTTCATCATCATCCGCTTCTTCTTCTTCTTCTTCTCCTTCTTCTTCTTCTTCATCTTCTAATTCTTCTTCTTCATCGTCATAATCATCATCATCATCATCTCCTTCTTCTTCTTCTTCTTCTTCTTCTTCTTCTTCTTTATTTTCTCCTTGTTCTTCTTTTACTTCTTCTCATTTTTCTTCTTTTACTTCTTATTCTTCTTCTTCTTCTTCTTCTTCTTCTTCTTTATCTTCTCCTTGTTCTTCTTCTACTTCTCCTTTTCCTTCTTTTACTTCTTCTTCTGCTTCTTCTTATTCTACTACTACAACTACTTCTTTTTCTTCTTCTCGTTCTTCTTCATTTTCTCCTTCTGCTTCTTCTCCTACTTCTCCTTCTCCTTCTCCTTCTTCTTTTTTCTCTTCTTCTTCTTCTTGTTCTTCTTCTTTGCCCTCTTCGTCTTTGTCTTCTTCTTCTTCTTCTTCCTATTCCTTTTTTCTTCCTTTCCTTGTTGTTCTTCTTCGTCTTCTTCTTCTTCTTCTTCATTTTCTTCTTCTTCTTCTTCTTCTTCATCTTCTCCTTCTTTTTCTTCTTCTTTTTCTTCTTCTTCATCTTCCTCTTCCACTTCTTCTTCTTCTTCATCATCATCATCATCATCTTCTTCTTCTTCTAATCCTCCTCCTCCACCTCTGACTCCTTCTTCCTCTTCTTCTTCATGTTCTTCTTCTCTTTCTTCTTCTTCTTCTTCTTCTTCTTCCTCTTCTTCTTCAAGTTCTTCTTCTTCTTCATCTTCTTCCTCTACTTCTTCATCATCTAATT
>JAIUJO010002902.1:30000-32500 GCA_023846275.1 Vanilla planifolia
TCTTCTCCTTCCACTTCTTATTCTTCTTCTTCATCAACATCGTCATCATCATCATCTTCTTCTTCTTCTTCTTGTTTGCCTTCTTCTTCTTCTTCTCCTCCTCCTTTTTCTTCTTCCCCTTCTTCTACTTCTTTTTCTTCTACTTCTTCTTGTTCTTCTTCTTGTTCTTCTTCTTGTTCTTCTTCTTTTTCTTCTTTTCCTTCTTCTTCTTCTTCTTCTTCTTCTTCTTCTTTTCTTCTTCTTCTTCTCCTCCGTCTTCTTCTTTTTATTCTTCTTTTTCTTCTTCTTTGCTTTCGTGTTCTTCTTCTTCTTCTTCTTCCTCTTCTTTTTCTTCTTCTTCTTCTTCTTTTTCTTATTTCTCTTTTTCGAGTTCATCTTCATCTTCATCTTCTTCGTCTTGATTTTCATCTTCTCCAACTTCTTCTTATTCTTCTTACTCTTCTTCTTCTTCTTATTCATCTTCTTTTTCTTCTTTTTCTTGTTCATTTTCTTCCACTTCTTCTTCTTCTTCTACTTCTTCACCTTCTTGTTCTTCTACTAATTGTTCTTCTTCATCTTCTCATTCATCTTCTTGTCCTTCTTCTTATTCTTCTTCTTCTTCTTCTTTGTCTTCTTTTACTTCTTCTTGTTCTTCTTCTTCTTCTTCTTCTTTGTCATATTCTTCTTCTTCAACATCCCCTTCTTCTTCTTCTTCTTCGACTTCTTCCTCTTCTTCTTTGTATTCTTCTTCTTCTTCTTCTTCTCCTTCTTCTACTTCTTCTCCTTCTTTATCTTCTCATTTTGCTTCTACCCCTTCTCCATCTTTGCCTTCTTCTTTTACCTCTTCTTCATGTTGTTGTTGTTGTTGTTCTTCTTCTTCTTCTTCCTTTTCTTCTTCTTTTTCTTTTTCTTCTTCTTCTAGTTCTTCTTCTTCTTATTCTTCTTCCATTACTTCTCTTCTTTTTCTTCCTTTTCCTTTTTTTCTTTATCTTCTTCTACTTAGTCTTAATCTTGTTCTTCTTCGTCTTCTTATCATTATTGTTATTATTCTTCCTCTTCTTCTTCCTCTTCGTCTCCTTTTTCTTCTTCTTCTTTGACTTCTTCTTCGTCTTTTGCTTTTTCTTTTTCTACTTCATTAACTTCTTCTTCTTCTTCATTTTCCTCTACTTCTACTTCTTCTTCTTCTTCTTTCTCTTCTTCTCATTCTTCTTATTCTTCTTTTCTTCTTCTCCATCATCACCATCATCATCATCATCATCATCTTCTTCTTCTTCTTCATCTTCTTGTTCTCCTCCTTCTTCTGCTTCTTCTTCTTCTTCTTCATCTTTGTCTTTTCTAATTCTTCTTCTTATTCTTTTTCTTCGCCTTCTCCTTCTTCTTCTTCTCATTTTTCTTTTTCTTCACCTTCATCTTCTGCTTCTTCTTCCTCTTCTTTACCTTCTTATTTTTCATCTTCTTCGTTTTCTTCTCCTTCTTCTTCTTCTCCTTCTTCTTCTTCTTCTCCTTCATCATCATCATCATCATCTTATTCTTCTTCTTGTTCTTCTTCTACATCTTCTACTTCTCCTCCTTCTTCTTCTTCTTCATTTTCTTCTTCTTGTTCTTGATCTTTTTCTTCTTCTCCTTCTTCTTCTTCTTCTTCTCATTCTTCTTCTTCTCCTTCTTCTACTTTTTCTTCTTATTCTTATTCTTCTTCCATCTCTTCTTCTTCTTCTTCTTCTTCTTATTGTTTTTCTTTTTCTTCTTCTTTCTTCTTCTATTTGTCTTTCTTCTTCTTCTTCTTCTTCTTCTTTTCATCATCTTCTTCTTCTTTTTCTTTTTTTTATCTTTTTCTTTTTTTTTTTCTTTTTCTTTGTCTTCTTCTACTTCTTTTTCTTCTTCTTCTACTTTTTTTCTTTGTCTTCTTTGTCCTCTTCTTCTTTTACTTCAACTTCTTCTTCTTCCTCTTGTTCTTCTTCTTCCTCTTCTTCTTCTTCTTTTCATCATCTTCTTCTTTTTCTTTTTTTTATCTTTTTCTTCTTTTTTTCTTTTTCTTTGTCTTCTTCTACTTTTTTTCTTTGTCTTCTTTGTCCTCTTCTTCTTTTACTTCTACTTCTTCTTCTTCTTCCTCTTCTTCTTCTTCTTCTTCTTCTTCTTCTTCTTCTTCATCTTCTTCTTCTTCAGCATCTTCTTCTTCTTCTTCTTCTTCTTCTTCTACTTCTTCTAATGCTTCTTCTGCTTCTTCTGATGCTTTTTCTTCTTTTTTTTCTTCTTCTTCTTCTTCTTCTTCTTCTTCTACTTCTCTTCTTCTTCTTCTTCTTCTTCTTCTTCTTCTTCCTTTACACCTTGTTCTTCTTCTTCTTCATCTTCCTTTTGATCTTCGTCATCTTCTTCTTAGTCTTTATCTTGTTCTTTTTCGTCTTCTACTTATTCTTCTTCAACTTCTTCGTCTTCCTGTTCTTGTCCTTGTTCTTCTACTTCTTCTCATTCTTCTTCTTCTTCTTCTTCTTCCTTTTCTTCTTCTTCTTCTTCCTCTTCTTCT
>JAIUJO010002902.1:37500-42500 GCA_023846275.1 Vanilla planifolia
CTCCATCTTCTCCTTCATTTTCTTCTTGTTCTTCTTCTTCCTCTTCTTCTTTTTCTCCTTCTTCTTCTCCTTCTTCCTCTTCTTCTTCTTATTCTTCTTCTTCTTCCTCTTCTTCTTCCTCTTCTTCTTCTTCTTCTTCTTCTTCTTTATTGTCTCCTTCTTCTTCTTTGTCTCCTCCTTTTTTATCCTCTTCATCCTCTTCTTCTTCTTCTTCCTCGCGTTGTTCTTCTTTTCTTCTTCTTCCACTTCTTCGTCTTCTTCTTCTTCTCTTTCTTCTTCTTCTTCTACATTTTCTTCATCTTCTTTTCTTCTTCTTCTTCTTCTTCTTCTCCATCTTCTTGTTCTTCTTCTTCTCCTTCATTTCCTTCTTCTTCTTCTTCTTCATCATCTTCATGTTCTTCTTCTATATCTTTTTCTACTTCTGCTTCTTCTTTTTCTTCTACTTCTTATTCTTCTTCTTCTTCTTCTTCTTCTTTTTCTTCTTCATCTAGTTTTTATCTTCTTCTTCTTCTTCTTCTTCTCCTTCTTTTTCTTCTTCTTGTTCATCTTCCTCTTCTACTTCTACATCTTTTTCTTCTTCGTAATCTTGTTCTTCTTCGTCTTCTTCTTCTTCTTGTTCGGCTTCTTCTTCTTCCTCTTCTTTTTCTTCTTCATCTTCTTCAAATTCTTATTTTCCTTCTTCTTTCTCTTCTTCTTCATCATTATCTTCTTCTTCTTCTTCATCAATTTCTTCTACTTCCTCTTCTTTTTATTCGTCTACTTCTTCTTCTTCTTCTTCTTCTTCTTCATCTTCTTGTCCTTCTTATTCTTCTTCATCATCATCATTCTTTTCTTCTTCTTCTTCTTCAACTTTTTCTTTTTGTCCTTCTTCTTCTACTTCTTCTTCTTCCTCTTCATCATCTTCTTCTCCTCCATCTTCTTCACCTCCTTCTTATTCATCTTAATCTTCTTCTTCTTCTTCTTATTCTTCTCATCATCATCATCTTCTTCTTGTTCTTCTTTCTTCCTCTTCTTCTCCTTCTTCATGTTCTTCTTCTTCTTCATCTTCTTCTACTTTTACTTCTTTTCCTTATATTTCTTCTTGTCTTATTCTTGTTCTTATTTATCTTCTTCTTCCTCTTCTTGTTCTTCTTCTTCTTCTTCTTCTTCTTCCACTTTTTCTCCTTCTTCTTCTTTCTTCCTCTTCTTCTTCAACTTCTTCTTCTTCTTCTTCATCATCTTCCTCTTCTACTAGTACTTCTTCTTATCCTCCTCTTCGATCTTCTTCTTCTTGTTTTACTTCTCTGTCTTCTTCTCCTTCCTCTTCTCCTTTTTCTTCTTCTTCTTCTTCTCCTCCTTACATTTCTTCTCTTTCTTTTCCTTCTTCTACTTCATTTTCATCATCTTCATCTTCTTTTTCTTCTCCTTCTTCCTCTTCTTCTCCTTCTTCTTCCTCTATCTCTTCTTCTTCCTATTCATCTTCTTCTTCTTCTTCCTCTTTCCTTTCTACTTTGTCTTTATCTTCTTCTTCATTTTTCTCTTCTTCTTCATCTTCTTCTTCATCTCCTTCTTCTTCTCCTTCTTGTTTGTCTTCTTCTTCTTCTTCTTCTTCTTCTTCTTATTCTTCGTCGTCATCTAGTTCTTCTTCTTCTCCTTCTTATTCTTCTTCTTCTTCCTCTTCTTCAACATCTTCTTTGACTTCTTCTTCTTCTTCTGCATCTTCATGTTCCACTTCTTCTATATTATCTTTTTCTTCGTCTTCTTCATCTTCATCTTCTTCTTCTTCTTTTCCTTCTTCTTCTTCTTTTTCTTCTTCTCCTTCTCCTTCTTCTTCTTCTCCTTCTTCTTATTCATCTTTTTCATCTACTTCAACTACTTCTTCTACTTGTTCTTCTCCTTCTTCTTCTTCTCCTCCTAGTTCTTCTTCTTCTTCTTACAGTCTTCTTTTTCTTCGTCTCCATCTTCTTCTTCTTTTTCTTCTTTTTTCTTCCTCTTCATCTCCTTCTTCGCCTTCTTCTTTTTCTTGTTCTTTTTCTTCTTCTTCTTCTTCTTCTTCTTCTTCTTCTCGTTCTTCTACTTCTTCTCCTTCTTCTTCTTCTTCTCCTTCTTCTACTTCGTCTCCTTCTTCTTCTTCTTCTTCTTCTCCTCCTCCTTCTACTTCTCCTTCTTTTTCTTCTTCGTCTTCTTCTTCGTCATCATCTTCTTCTTCATCTTCCTGTTCATTGTCTTCCAATTCTTCTTCTTCTTCTTCTACTTCTTCTTGTTTATCATCCCCTTCTTCTTCTTCTTCTTCTTCTTCTTTATCCTCTTCGTTTTTACCAGCTTCCTCTACTTCTTCATCTTCTTCAATTGGTTCTCTTCCTTCTTCTTCTTCTTCATCATCATCATCATCTTCTTCTTTTTCTTCTTTGTCTTTATCTTCTTATCCTCTATCTTCTTCTTTTTCACCTTCGGCTACTTCTTCTCTTTCTCCTCCTTCTTCTTAATCATCTTCTTCTCATTCTTCTTCTTCTACTTCTTCTTCTTCTTCTTCTTCTTCTTTGTCGTCTTCTTCTTCTTCTTCTACTATTTCTTCTTTTTCTTCTTCTTCTTCTTCTTCTTATAATTTTTCATCTTCTTTTTCTTTTTCTCGTTCTGCTTCTTCTTGTTTATCTTCTTCTTCTTCTCCTCCTCCTCCTCCTCCTCCTCCTTATTCTTCTCCATATTTTTTTTCTTCTTCTTCTTCTTTTCCTTCTTCTTCTTCTTTTCCTTCTTCTTTTTCTTCTTCTTCACCTCCTTCTTCCTCTTCATCATCATAATCTTCTTCATCTTCTTCTTCTTCTTCTTCTTCATCTTCTTCTTCTTCTTCATCTTCTTCTTCATGTTCTTCTTTTTCTACTTCTTGCTCTTCTTCTTCGTCTTCTTCATCATTTTTTTCTTCTTTTTCTTCAACTTCTTCTTCTTCATCTTCGTCTATTTCTTCTTCTTTTTCTTCTTCTGCGTCTTCTTCTTCTACTTCTTCTTCTCTTCTTCTTCTTCTTCATCATCTTCTTATTTTTCTTCTTTTTCTTCTTTTTCTTCTTCTTCTTCTCCTCATCCTCCTTCGACTTCTCCTTTTTCCTCTTCTTCTTCTTCTTCTTTTTTTTCTTTTTCTTCATTCTTTCTTTCTGTTCTTCTTCTTCTCCTTCTTCTTCATCTTCTTCTCCTTCTACTTCTTCTTCTTCTTCTACATTTTTTATCTTCTTTTTTTTTTCGTTTTCTTCTTCTTCATCTTCTTATTCTTCTTCTTCTTGTTCTACTTTTTCTTCATCTTCTACTTCTTCCTCTACTTCTTTTTCATCTACATCTTCTTCTTCTCCTCTTTCTTATTGTTCTTTATCTTCTTCCTATTCTTCTTTTTCTTTTTCAACATCAACATCTTCTTCTCCTCCTCCTCCTCCTCCTCCTCCTCCTCCTACTCCTCTTCTTATTCTTCTTTTTCTTCTTTTCCTTGTCCTTCTTCTCCAACTTCTTCTTCTTCTTCTTCTTCTTTCTCTTCTCCTTCATCTTTCTTTTCTTCTTCTTCTTCTTCTTCTTTTTTATCTTCTTCTTCTTCATTTTCTTCTTCTTCTTCTTCTTCTTCTTCTTCCTCTTCTTGTACTTCTTCTTCTACTTTTTCTTCTTCTACTTCTTCCTCTTCTTCTTCTTCTTCATCCTCTTCATTTTTGCCTTCTTCGCCTTCTTCTTCTTTTCCTACATCTTTTTCTTCTTTATCGTGTTCGTCTAACTCTTTGTCTTCTTCTTCTTCTTTGTGTACTTCTTCTTCCTCTTCATCATTTTCTTCTTCTTTTTATACTTCTTCTACTTCTTCTTCTGGCTCTAAATTTTTTTATGCTTCTTCTCCTCCTTCTTCTTCTTTTACTTCTTCTTTTTCCTCCTCTTCTTCTTCTTCTTCTTCATCTTCTCCTTCTTCATTGTCTGCTTATTCTTTTTCGGCTTCTTTTAGTTCTTTTCAATCATTTACCTCATTTTCATCTTCTTCCTCTTCTTCTGTTGCTTTTTCTTTTCTTCTTCTTCTTCTTCTTCTTCTTCTTCTTCTCCTTCTTCTTCTTCTTCTTCCACTTCTTTTTCTTTTTCTTCTTCTTCTTCTACTTCTTCTTCTTCTTTGTATTTCTCTTCCTCTTCTGCTGCTTCTTCTTCTTCTTCTTCTTCCCCTTCTGCTTCTTCTCCTCCTCCTCCTTATTCTTCTTCTTTTTCTTCAACTTCTTCTTGTTCTTCTTCTTTTTCTTCTTCTTCTTCTTCTCATTCTTCTTCTTCTTCTTCTCTTCTTCTTCTTCTTCTTCTTCTTTTTGTTCTTCTTCTTCTTTTTGTTCTTCTTCTTCTTAATATTCTTCTTCTTCTTCTTCTTATTCTTTTTTTTCTTCTTTGCTTTCTAGTTCTACTTCTTCTTCTTGTTCTTCTTCTTCTTCCTCCTCTTCTTCTTCTTCTTCTTCTTCTTCTTCTTCTTCATCTTCTTCTTTGTATTCTTATTCTTCTTCTTCTTCTTCTTCTTCTTCTCCTTCTTCTTTTTCTTTTTCAGCTTCTACCCCATCTTCATCTCCTTCTTCTACTTCTTCCTCTTCTCCATCATATTCTCCTTCCTCTTCTTCTTCTTCATCTTTTTCTTCTTCTTCTTCTTCTTCTTCCTTCCCTTCTTCTTCTTCTTCATCTTGTTCTTGTTCTTCTTCTTGTATTTCTTCTTCTTCTTCTTCTTCTTCTTCTTCTTCTTCTTCTCTTCTTCCTCTCCTTCTTTTTCTTTTTCTTCTTCCACTTCTTCTTCATCTTCCTCTTCTTCTTTTTCTTCCATTACTTCTTCCTCTTCTTCTTTCTCCTTTTTTTCTTCATCTTCTTCAACATAATCTTAATCTTGTTCTTCTTCGTCTTTTTCTTAATATTTTTCTTCTTGTTCTTCTACTCCTTTTTCTTCTTCTTTTTTTCATCTTTGTCTTCTTCTCTTTCTTTTTCTACTTCGTCTTCTTGTTCTTCTTCTTCTTCTCGATCTTCTTCTTCTCTTCTTCTTTTTC
>JAIUJO010002902.1:47500-50000 GCA_023846275.1 Vanilla planifolia
TCTTATTCTTCTTCTTCTTCTTCTTCTTCTTCTCCTACTTTTTCTTTGTCATCCTCTTCTTGTTCTTATTGTTGTTCTTCCTTTTCTTCTTCTTTCTTTTTTTTTTCTTCTTCTTTATCAACTTCTTCTTCTTATTTAAATTTGTCTTGTTCTTCTTCTTCTTCTTTATCATCTTCTTGGCCTCCATCTTCGTCTTCTTCTTCTTTTTCTTCACCTTCTTCTTCTTCTTCTATTTCTCCATCTTTTTCTTGGATGTTGTCTTCTTCCCCTTCTTCTTCTCATTCTACTTCTTCTTCTTCTTCAACTTCTTCTTCTTCTTCATCTACATCTTGTTCTTCTTCTTTCTCTTTTATTTGTCTTCTTCATCATTTTCTTCTTCTTCATAGTCTTCTTCTTTTTCTTCTTCTTCTTCTTCTTCTTGATCTTCTTCCTCTTCCTTTTCTTCTACTTCTTTCTTTTTATCTTCTTCTTCTTCTTCTTTTACTTTTTCTTCATCTTCTTTCTCTTAGCCTTCATCTTCTTCTTCTTTTGTTTTCTTCTTCTTCTTCTTCTTCTTCTTCTTCTTTGTCTTCATCTTCTTCTTTCTCGTCTTCATCTTCTTGTTCTTATTGTTCTTCTTCTTTTTCTTCTTCTTTTTCATTATGTTCTTCATCTTCTTCATCTTCTTCCTCTTCGTCTTCCTCTGCTTCTCCTTCTCCATCTTCTCCTTCTTCTTGTTCTCCTTTTTCTTCCCCCCTTCTTTTTAGCTTCTACTTCTCCTCCTTTTGTTCTTCTTCTTCTTCTTCTTCTTCTTCCTCTTTGTTTTTTTCCTCTTCCTCTTCTTCTTCTTCTTCTTCTTCTTCTTCTACTCTTCTTCCTCTTCTTCTTGTCATTCTTCTTCTTCTTCTTCTTCTTTTCCGTCTTCCTCTTCTTCTTCCTCCTCTTCTTCTTCTCCTTCTTTTTCTTCGTCTTCTTCTAATTCTAATTCTTCTTCTTCTTCTTCATCATCTTCTTCTTCTCCTTCTTCTTCTTCTTCTCCTTCTTCTTCTTCTTCTTCTTCTTCTTCTTCTTTCTCTTCTTCTTCTTCTCCTTTCTTCTTGTTTCTTCTTGTCCTTCTTTTTCTTTAGCTTCTTCTTGTTCTTCTTGTTCATTTTCTTCTACTTCTTTTTCTTCTTCTACTTCTTCTTCATCTTCTTTTCCTTTTTCTCCTTTTTCTTCTTTTTCTTCTTATTCTTCAACTTTTTCTACTTCTACTTCTTCATCTTTTCTTTGTCTTTTTCCTCTTGTTCTTGTTCTACTTATTCTTCTTCTACTTCTTCTTCTTCTTCTTCAACATCTTCATGTTTTATTCTTCTCCTTCTTCTTCTTCTGCTTCTTCTTCTTTTCCTTCTTCAACTCCTACTTTTTCTTCTTCTTCTTCTTCCTCTAGTACTTCTTATTCTTCTTCTTGATCTTTTTCTTACTCTTCTTCTTCTTCTTCTTTGCCTCCCTCTTCTTCTTCTTCTTCTTCTTTATATCCTTGTTCCTTCTTCGTCTTCTTCTTCTTCTTTTTCTTCATTTCCCTCCTCCTCCTCTTTTTCTTCCTCTTCTGCTTCTTCTTTGTCTTCTTCTCCTTCTTCTTAATCTTCTTCTTCATCTTCTCCTGCTTGTTCATCTTCTTCTTCTCTTCATCATCTTCTTCTTCTTCTACCTTTTCTTCTTCTTCATCTTGTTGTTCTTCTTCTTCTTTGTCTTCTTCTACTTCGTGTTCTTCATCTTCTTTTTCTCCATCTTCTCCTTCTTCTTCTTCTTCTCCATCTTCTTCTTTCTCTTCTTCTTCTTCTGCTTCTACTTCTTCTCGATCATCTTCTTCCACCTCTTTTTCTTTTTCTTCTTCTTCTTCTTCTTCTTCTTCTACTTTTCTACTTCTTCGCCTTTTTCTTTTTCTTCTTCTTCTTTTACTTCTTAATCATCAACTTCTTCTTCTTCTACCTCTTCTTCTTCTTCCGCTTCTTCTTCATCTTTTTTGTCTTCTTCTTTCTTATTTTCGTCTTCTTCTTCTTCTTTACCGTCTTATTATTCTTCTTATTCTTCGTCTTTATCTTCTTCTTCTTCTATTTCTTCTTCATTTTCTTCTACTTCTTTTTCTTGTTCTTCTTCGTCTTCTTTTTCTTCTTATTCTTCTTCTTCTTCTTCTTCTTCTCCTACTTTTTCTTTGTCATCCTCTTCTTGTTCTTATTGTTGTTCTTCCTTTTCTTCTTCTTTCTTTTTCTTTTTCGTCTTCTTTATCAACTTCTTCTTCTTCTTTATATTTATCTTGTTCTTCTTCTTCTTCTTTATCATCTTCTTTGCCTCCATCTTCGTCTTCTTCTTCTTTTTCTTCACCTTCTTCTTCTTCTTCTTCTATTTCTCCATCTTTTTCTTAGATGTTGTCTTCTTCCCCTTCTTCTTCTCATTCTACTTCTTCTTCTTCTTCTTCTTCTTCATCTACGTCTTGTTCTTCTTCTTTCTCTTTTATTTGTCTTCTTCATCATTTTCTTCT
>JAIUJO010002902.1:55000-67500 GCA_023846275.1 Vanilla planifolia
TATTCTTCTTCTTCATCTTCTCTTGCACTTCTTCTTCTTCTTCATCATCTTCTTCTTCTTCTTCCTCTTCCTCCTCTTATTTATCTTCTTCCTCTTCTTCTTCTTCTTCTTCTTCTTTTTCTTCTTCTCTTTCTTCTCCCCCTTCTCCTTCTTTTTCTTCTTCTTCTTCTACCTCTTTTCTTATTCTTCTTCTTCGCCTTCTTTGTCTTCTTCTTCTTCTTTACCTTCTTCTTTTTCTTCTTCTTCATCTTTGCCTTTTCTTCTTCTTCTTCTTCTTCTTGTTCGTCTTGTTTTCATTCAACCTCTTCTTCTACTTCTAGTTCTTCATCATTTTCCTCCCCTTCTTCTTCTTCTTCATCATCATCATCATCAACATCATCATCATCTTCTTCTTCTTCTTCTTCCTCTTCTTTGACTTCTTCTTCATCTTCTTCTTCATTTGCTTCTTTTGCTTCTTCTACTTCTTCTTCTTTCTCTTCTTCTTCTTCTCCTCTTTCTTTTTGTTCCTCTTTTCTTTGTCTTCTTCTTCCTCTTTGTTTTCTTTTTCTTCTTCTACTTTTGATTCTTCTTCTTCTTCTTCTTCTACTTCTTCTTCTTCGTCGTCTTCTTCTTCTTCTACTTCTTCTTCTTCTACTACTACTTCTTTCTCTTTTTCTTCATCATCATCTTCTTCTTCTTTTTCTCGTTCTTCTACTTCTTCTTCTTCTTCTTTTTCTCCTGCTTCTTTGCCCTCTTCTCTGCCTGCTTCGTCATCTTCTTCTTCTTCTTCTTTTTCTTCTTCTTCTACTCTTTCTTCTTCTCCATCTACTTTTTCTCATTCTTCTTTCTTCTTCTTTCTCTTCTCCGAAGTCTTCATCTACTTCTTCTTCTTCGTCTTCTTTGTCGTCTTATTTTTCTTCTTCTTCTTCTTCATCATCTTCTCCTTCTTGTTGTCCATCTTCCTCCACTTCTTCTTCTTCGTCTTCTTCTTCTTCTTCATCTCCTTTTCCTTCTTTTTCTTTTTCTTCTTCTTCTTCCTCTTCTTCTTTATCTTCTTTTTCTTCTTCTTCTTCATCATCTTCATTGTCTTCTTCTTTTTCTTCTTCTTCTTCTTCTTCTTCTTCTTCTTCTTCTTCAACTTATTCTTTTTCTTCTTGTTATTCTTTTTCTTCTTCATCTTCTTTGTTTTTGCCTTCCTCTTCTTCTTCTTCTAGTTTTTCTTCTTCTTCTTCTTCCTCCTGTTCTTCTTCTTTTTTGTCATCATTTTCTTCATCTTCTTCTTCATCATCATCTTCTTCTTCCTCTTCTCCAAATTCTTCTTTTTCTTCTAATTCTTCTTAATCTTGTTCAACTTCTTTGTCTATTTTGCCTTCTTTTACTTCTTTTGCTTCTTCTTAGTGTTCTTTTTCTTCATCATCCTTTTCTTCTTCATTGTCATATTCTTCTTCTTCTTCTTCTACTTTTTCCACTCCTTTTTCTCCTTCTTCTTCTTCCTCATCTTTTTTTTCCTCATCTTCTTCTTCTTCTTCTTCATCTTCTTCTTCATCCTCTTCTTCTCCTTCTTCTTCATCTTCTTCTTCTTCAAATACTTATCCTTTTTCTACTTCTTCTTCATCTTCTTCCTTTCCTTATTTTTTTACTTCTTCTTTTTCTTTTTCTTTTTCTTCTTGGACATCTTCTTTTTCGTTTTCTTTTTCTTCTTCTTCTTCTTCTCATTCTTGTTCATCATCATCATCTTCTTCTTCTTCTTCTTCTTCTTCTTCTTTTACTCGTCCTTCTTCTTCTTCTTCATCTTCATCATCATCATCATCATCATCATCATGATCTTCTTCTTCCTCTTCTTCTTCTTCTCCTCCTCCGCCTCCTCCTCCTCCTTGATCTTCTCGTTCTTCTTCTTCTTCTTCTTTTTCTTCTTCTTCTGCTTCTTTTGATTCTTCTTCTTCTTGTACAACTACTACTACTTCATCTTCTTTATTATCATCATCATCGTCTTCTTCTTTTTCATTTTCTTCTTCTTTTTATTCTCCTTTTTCTCTTGCTTCTTCTTCTTCTTATTATTATTATTCTTAATCTTTTTTTCTTCTTCTCCATCTTCTTCTTCTCCTTATTCTTTTTATTCTTCTCCTTCTTCTTCTTCCTCGACTACTACTTCATCATCATCATCTTCTTCTTCTTCTTCTTCTTCTTCTTTTCTTTCTATTTCTTCCCATTCTTCTTGTTCAATTCTTCTATTTCTTATTATTATTCTTCTTCTTTCTCTTTTTCTGCTTCTTTTTCTTCTTATTTCTTCTTCTTCCTGTCTGTGTTTTTCTTCTTCTTCTTTTTCTTCTTCTTTCTTCTTGTTCTTAATATTTTTCCTCTTCTTGTCTCTCTTCTCCTTCTTCTTTTTCTTGTTCTTAATTTTCTTCTTATTTCTCTTCTTTTTCTTTTTCTTCTTCTTCTTTCTCTTTTTCTGCTTGTTTTTCTTCTTCTTTCTTCTTCTTCTTGTCTGTGTTCTTCTTCTTCTTCTTCTTCTTCTTCTTCTTCTTTCTTCTTCTTCTTAATCTTTTTCCTCTTCTTTTCTCTCTTCTCCTTCTTCTTTTTCTTTTTCTTGTTCTTAATTTTCTTCTTATTTTTCTTCTTCTTCATCTTCATCATCTTCTTCTTCTTCATCTTCTTCTTCTTCTTTTTCTTCTTGTTCTTCTTCTTTTCTTCGTCATCCTCTTCTACTTTTAATTCTTCTTCTTCTTCTTCCTCTTACGCTTCTTTTTCTTTTACTACTTCTTCTTCTTTATCTTCTTCTTCTTCTTCTCTTCTACTTCTTCTCCTTCTTCATCTTCTTCTTCTTCTTCTTCTTAATCTTCTTCTTCTTCTTCCTCTTCCACTTCATCTTCTTCCTCTTCTTCTTCTTCTTCTTCTTCTTCTTCTTCGTCTTCTCTTTCTTCTTCCACTTCAACTTCTTCTTCTTCTTCTTCTTCTTCTTCTTTTTCTTATTCTTCTTCGCCTTCATTGTCTTCTTTTTCTTCTTCTTCTTCTTTGTCATCTTCTTCCTCTGATTCTTCTTCAACTTCTTTATCTTCTTCTTCATCTTATTCTCCTTCTTCTTATTCTTCTTCTTCTATTTCTTAGTCTTGTTCTTCTACTATTTCTTTCTCTTCTTTGTCTTCTTCTTCTTGCTCTTTTTCATCTTCTTCTTCTTCTTTCTCTTCTTCGTCTTATTCTTGTTCTTTTTCTTCTACTTCTTCTTCTACTACTTCTTTTTCTTCTTCTTCTTCGACTTCCTCTTCTTCTTCTTCTTCTTCGTCTTCTTTTTCTTTTCCACTTTCGATTCTTATTCTTCTTCTTCTTCTTCTTCTCCTATTTCTTTTTTTTTCTTCTTCTTCTTCGTTTTCTCATTGTTCTACTTCTTCTTCTTCTTCTTCTTCTTCTTATTGTTCTTCTTGTTCTCCATCTACTTCTTCTCCATCTGCTTCTTCATATTATTATTATTTTTCTTCTTCTTCTCCATCTTCTTCTTCTTTTAATTCTTCTTTTTGTTCTTCTTCTTCGTCCTCTTCTTCTTTTTTTTCTACCTCTTCTTCTTCTTGTCCTTCTTCTTCTTCTTCTTTAGAATCTTCTTCTTCTTCTTCTTCTTCGTCTTCTTCTTCGACTTCTTCTTTGACTTCTTCATCATCATCATCTTCTTCTTCTTTTTCTTCTTCTTCTTCTCTTTCTTCTTCTCGATCTACTTATTCTGATTCTTCTTTCTTCTTCTTCGTCTCTTAAGAATTATTCTTTTTCTTCTTCTTCTTCTTCTTCTTCTTCTTCTTTGTTTTCCTCTTTTTCTTCTTCTACTTCTTCTTCTTCTTCTTCTTCTTCTTCCTCTTCTTCTTCATCTTATTCTACTTCTTCTTCTTATTCTTTCTCTTCAACTTCTTCTTGTTTTTTACCTTCCTCTTCTTCGCCTTCTTCTTCTTCTTCTTCTTTTTCTACTTCTTGTTCCTCTTCTTCCTCTTTTTCAACATCATTTTCTTCTTTTTCTTTTTCTTCATCATCTTGTTCTTCGTCTACTTTTTCTTCTTCTTCTTCTTCCTTTTCTCCAAATTCTTCTTCATCTTCTTCTTCTTCCTCATCTGCTTCTTCTCCTTTTTCTATTTCATCTTCTTTTTCTTCTTCTGCTTCTTCTTCATTTTCTTCTTCTTCTTCATCTTCTCTTCTTCTTTGTCATACTCCTCTACTTCTTCTTCTTCTACTTCTTCCTCTTCTACTCCTTTTGCTTCTTCTTCTACTTCTTCTGTATCTTCTTCTTCTTCTTTTTTTTCTTCTTCTTCTTCTCCTCCTCCTCCTCCTCCTCCACCTCCTTCTTCTTCTTATTCTGCTTCTTCTTTTTATTCTTATTCTTATTCGTCTTCTTCTTCCTCTTCTTCCTTTTTTCTTCTTTTTCTTCCTCATCTTCTTCTTCTCCTTCTTCTTCTTCTTGCTCATCTTCTTCTTCTACTTCTTCTTCTTCTTCTTCTTCTTCCTCTTTTTCTTCTTCTACTAATTCTTCTTCTTCTTCCTCCTCCTCCTCCTCATCTTCCTTCTTCTTCTTGTTCTCAATCTTCTCTACTCGTTCTTCTCTTTCTTCTCGTTCCTCTCTTTCTTCTTCTTCTTCTATTACTTCTTCAACTTCTTTTCGTTGTTGTTGTTGTTCTTCTTCTTCTTAGACTTCTACTTCTCCTTCTCCTTCTTCTTCTTTGTCTTCTTCTTTTTCTTCTACTTATTCTTCTTCTTCTTCACCTTTGCCTTCTTGTTCTTCTTATTATTAACATGTTCATCTTCTTCTTCTTTGTCTTCTTTTTCTTCTTCTTCTTCTCCTCCTTCTTTTTGTTCCTCTTCTTCTTCTTCTCCTTCTTCGTCTTCTTCTTCCTCTTCTTCTTCTTCTTCTTTTGCATCTTCTTCTTCTCCTCCTCCTCCTCCTTCTTTTTCTTCTTCTTCTTCTTCATGATAATGATTTTTTCTTTTTCTTCTTCTTCTTCTTCTTTTAATTCTTTATCTTCTTCTTTGTATTCTTCTTCTTCTTCTTTGTCTTCTTCTTCTTCTTTGCCTTCTTCTTCTTCTATCTTTTCTTCTTCTTCATCTTCTTCTTATTCTTATTCTTCTTTTAATTCTTCTACTTCTTCTCCTTCTTCTTCTTTTTTCTTCTTCTTCATGTTCTTCTTCTTCTTCTATTTCTTCTTTTTCTTGTTCTTCTCCTTCTTTTTCTTCTTCAACTTCCTCTAGTTCTTCTTCTTCTTCATGAACTTCTTCCTATTCTTCTTCTTCTTCTTCTTCTTCTTTGTCTCCCTTTTTTTCTTCTTTTTCTTATTATTATTATTCTTCTTCTTCTTCTTCTTTATATCTTTTTTCTTCTTTTTCTTCATCTTCTTCTTCTTCTTCTTCTTCTTCGTCTTCTTCTTCTTCTTTTCCTTCTTCTTCTTCTTCGTCTTCTTTGTCTTCTTCTCCTTCTTCTTAGTCTTCTTGTTCTTGTTTTACTTGTTCATCTCCCTCTTCTTTTTCTTCTTCTTCTTCTTCTTCTTCTTTTGCTTCTTCAACTTCGTCTTCTTCCTCTTCTCCTTCTACTTTTTCTTCATCTTGTTCTTCTTCTTCTTCTTCTTCGACTTCTTCTACTTCATCTTCTTCTTCTCCTTCTTCTTCTTTTTCTTCTTGTCCTTCTTCTTCCCCTTTTTCCACTTCTGCTTCTTCTTTTTCCTCCTTCTCCTCCTCCTCTTCTTCTTCTTCTTCTTGTTCTTCTTCTTCTTATTTTTCTACTTGTTCTTCTTCTTCTTCTTCCTCTTCTTTTTCTTCTTCCTCTTTTTCTTCTTCACCTTCTTCTTCTTTTTCCTCTTCTTCTTCTTTCTAATTTTTGACTTCTCCTTCCACATCTTCGTCTTCCTCTTCTTTTTTGTCTTCTTTTTCTACTTCTTCTTTTTTGTCGTCTTCTTGTTCTTTAATTTCTTCTTTGTTTTCTTCTTGTTCTTCTTCATCTTCCTCTTCTTCTCTTTCTTCTTCTTTTTCTACTTATTCTTCATCTTCTTTTCTTCTAGTTCTTCCTATTTTTGTTCTTCTTCTTTGCCTTCTTTTTTCTTCTCGTTCTTCTCCTTCTTCTTCTTTGTCATCCTCTCCTTGTTGTTTTTCTTGCTCTTATTCTACCTCCTCTTTTTCTTCTTCTTTATCAATATTTTCTTCTTCATAATCTCCACCATAATCTTCATCCTTTTCTTCTTCTTCTTCTTCATTATCTTAATCTTCTTCTTCTTCTTCTTCATCATCTTCTTTTTCTTCTTCTTTGTCCTCTTCTTGTTCTCCTCCTCCTTCTTCTTCTTCTTCTCCTCCTTTTTTTTCTTCTCTTTTGGCTTCTTCCCCTTCTTCTTCCTTTGTTCTTCTTATTTTTCTTCTTTGTCTTCTTCTTCTTCATCTTCTTCTTCTTCGTCTTATTCTTCTTCTTCTTATTATTGGCCTTCTTCCTGTTCTTCTTCTTCATCCTCATCTTCTTATTCTGCCTTTACTTCTTCTTCCTCTTCTTCTTCTTCCTTTCCTTCTTCATCTTCTTCTTCTTAGTCTTCACCTTTTTCTTCTTCGTCTTCTTCTTCTTCTCTTTCTTTTTATTATTATTATTACTATTATTCTTCTTCTTTTTATTCTTATTCTTTTCTTCTTTTTATGCTTCTTCTTCTTCTCCTTATTCAACTTCTTCTTATTTTTCTTCTTCTTCTACAACTTCTTCTTCCTCTCCTTCTTCTTCTTCTTCTTCATCATTTACTTCTTCTATTTCTTCTTGTTCTTCTTCTTCTTCTTCTTCTTCTTCTTCTCTTCTACTTCTTCTTCTTCTTTTTCTTCTTCTTCTTCTACTTCTTCTTCTTCTTCTTCTTCCTCTTCCTCTTGGTCTTCATCCTCTTCTTCTTCTTCTTCTTCTTTTCTTCTTCTTCTCCTTCTCCTTCTATTTCTTCTCTCACTTCTCCTTCTTCTTCTTCTTTTTCTTCTTCTGTTTCATCTTCTTCTCCTTCTTCTTCTTCTTCTTCTTTGTCTTCTTCTTTTTCTTCTTCTCCTTCTTCATCATCATCATGTTCTTCTTCTTCTTCTCCACCTTCTTCTTCTTGTTCTTCATCTTCTATTTCTTCTTCTTCTTCATTTGCTTCTTTTGTTTCTTCTACTTTTTCTTCTTTTTCTTCTTCCTCTTCCTCTTTGTCTTCTTTTTTTTCTTCTTATTCTTCTTCTTCTTCTTCTTCTTCTTCGTTGTCTACTTCATCATCTTCTTGTTGTTCTTCTTCTTCTTCTTTCTCTTGTTCTGTGTCTTATTTTTCTTCTTCTTTTTCTTCTTCTACTACTTTTTCTTCTTCTTCTTCGTCTTCCTCTTCTTTTTCTTCTTCATCATCTTCTTCTTCTTCTTCTTCTTCTTCTTCTTCTCCTCCTTCTTCATGTTCTTCTTCTTCTTCTTCTTCTTCTCCTCCTTCTTCATGTTCTTCTTCTTCTTCTTCTTCTTTTTCTTCTATTACTTCTAATTCTTCTTCTTCTTCTTCTTCTCCTCCTCTTCCACTATTTCTATTTCTTTTTCTTCTTCTTCTTCTTCTTTTTCTCGTTCTTCTACTTATTATTATTATTATTATTATTATTATTATTATTTTCTTCTTCTTCTTCTTCTTTTGAATCTTCTTCTTCACCTTCTTCTTTGTCTTCTTCTTCGTCTTCTTCATAATCATCTTCTACTTCTTCTTTTTCTTCTTCCTCTTCTCTTTCTTCTTCTCTTTCTACGTATTCTCATTCTTCTTTCTTCTTCTTCTTTTTCTTCTTTGAATTCCTCTTCTTCTACTACTTCTTCTTCTACTTCTTCTTCCACTTCTTCTTCCACTTCTACTTCTTCTTCATCTTCTTTGTTTTCTTTTTCTTCTTCTTCTTCTTCTTCTTCTCCTTCTTCTTGTTCATCTTCTTATTCTTCTTCACTCTCTTCTTCTTCGTCTTATTCTTCTTCTTCTTCTTATTCTTTTTCTTCATCTTCTTCTTGTTATTTTCCTTCCTCTTCTTCGCCTTCTTCTTATTCTTCTTTTTCTTCTTCTTCATCTTCTTTCTCCTCTTCTTCTTCTTTTTCATCATAATTTTCTTCGTTTTCTTGTTCTACATCTTCTTCTTCTTCATCATCTTCTTCTTCTTCTTCTTCCTCTTTTCTGAATTCTTCTTCATCATCTTCTTGTTCTTCTTCATCTTCTTCTTCTCCTTTTTCTAGTTCATCTTCTTTTACTTCCTTTGCTTCTTCCTCGTGCTCTTCTTCTTCATCTTTTTCTTGTTCTTTGTCATACTCCTATTCTTGTTCTTTTACTATTTCTTCCTCTTCTTCACCTTCTTCTTTTTCTTCTTCTCTTGAATCTTCTTCGTCTTTTTCGTCTTTTTCTTCTTCTTCTCCTCCTTCTCTTCCTTCTTCTTCTTTTTATTCCACTTCTTCTTATTCTTATTCTTACTCGTCTTCTTCTTCCTCTTTTCTTCTTTTTCTTCTTCTTCTTCCTCCTCTTCTTCTTCTTTTTCTTCTCCTTCTTCTTCTTCATCTTCTTCTTCTTCTTCTTGTTCTTCTTCTTTTTCTTCCTCTTTTTCTCCTTCTTCTCATTCTTCTTCTTCTTCTTTCTCCTCTTCTTCTTCTTCTTCTTTGTCTCCTTCTTCCTCTACTAGTTCTTCTCTTTCTTCTCCTTCTTCTCTTCTTCTTATTCTTCTACTTCTCCTCCTTCTTCTTCTTCTTCTTCTTCTTTGTCTTCTTCTTCTAATTCTTCTACTTGTTTTTGTTCTTCTTAATCTTCGCCTTCTTCTTCTTCTTCTATTTCTTGTCCAACTTCTACTTCTTCGTCTTCTTCACCTTCTTTGCCTCCCTCTGTTTCTTCTACATCTTCTTCTTCTTTATTTCCTTTTTCTTCTTCTTCTTCAACTTCTTCTTCTTTTCCTTCTTCTTCTTCTTCTTCATCTTCTTGACTTCTTCTCCTTCTTCTTAGTGTTCTTCTTCTAATTCTACTTGTTCATCGCCCTCTTCTTCTTCATCATCATCATCTTCTTCTTCTTCATCAACTTCTACCTCTTCTTCTTCTTCTTCTTCTTCTTCTTCTTCTTCTTCTTCATCTTTGTCTTCTTCTTCGTCTTCTCCTTCTACTTCTTCTTCATCTTGCTCTTCTTCTTCTTCTTCTTCATCTCCTTTGCCTTCTTCTTTTTCTTTTTCTTCTTCTTCTTCTTCCTCTTCTTCTTCTTCTTCTTCTTCTTCATCTTCTTTGTCTTCTTCTTCTTCTTCTTTTACTACTTCTCCTTCTTCTTCATCTTCTTTGACTTCTTCTCCTTCTTATTAGTGTTCTTCTTCTTATTCTACTTGTTCATCTCCCTTTTCTTCATCATCATCATCTTCTTCTTGTTCTTCAACTTCTTCCTCTTCTTCTTCTTCTTCTTCTTTTTCTTCTTCTTCTTCTTCTTCTTCTTCTGCTTCTTCATCTTCGTCTTCTTCTTCGTCTTCTCCTTCTACTTCTTCATCTTGTTGTTCTTCTTCTTCATCTTCTTCTTTTTCTTCGACTTCTTTTTCTTCATCTTCTCCTTCTCCTTCTTCCCCTTCTTCTTCTTCTTCTTCTTCTTCTTCTCCTTCTTCTTCCCCTTCTTTTACTTCTGCTTCTTCTTCTCATTCTTCTTCTTCCTCCTCCTCATAATCTTCTTCTTCTTCTTCTTCTTCTTCTTCTTCTTCTTGTTCTCTTTCTTCTTCTTTTTCATCTTATTTTTCTTCTTCTTTTTCTACTTCGTCATCGTCATCTTCTTCTTCTTCTTCTTCTTCTTTTTATTCTTCTTCCTCTGCTTCTTTCTAATTTTCGACTTCTCTTTCCTCGTGTTCATCTTCTTCTTCGTCGTCTTCTTTTTCTACTTCTTCTTCTTCTTTGTCATCTTCTTGTTCTTCTATTTCTCCTTCGTTTTCTTCTTCTTCTTCTTCTTCTTTAGATTCTCCTTCATCTTCTTCTACTTGTTCTTCTTCTTCTTTTTGTTCTAGTTCTTCTTGTTTTTCTTCTTCTTTTTTGCCTTGTTTTTCTTTTTCTTCTTCTTGGTCATCCTCTCCTTTTTCTTGTTTTTGTTCTGCTTATTCTTCCTCCTTTTCTTCTTCTTTATTAACTTTTTCTTCTTCATAATCTTCATCATCATCATAATCTTCTTCTTCTTCTTCTTCTTCTTCTTCTCCTCTATCTTGTTCTTCTTCTTCTTCTTCTTCTTCTTCATCTTCTTCGTCTTCTTCTTCTTCTTTGTCTCCTTTTTCTTCTTCAGCTTCCTCTAGTTCTTCTTCTTCTTCTTCATGATCTTCTTCCTATTCTTCTTCTTCTTCTTTACCTCCATCTTTTTCTTCTTCTTCTTATTCTTCTTCTTCTTCTTCTTCATCGTCTTCTTGTTCTTCTTCTTCTTTTCCTTCTTCTTCTTCTTCTTCTTCTTTGTCTTCTTCTTCTTCCTGCTCTTGTTTTACTTGCTCGTCTCCCTCTTCTTCTTCTTCTTCTTCTTATTTTGCTTCTTCAACTTCGTCTTCTTCCTCTTCTCCTTCTTTTTCTTCATCTTATTCTTCTTCTTCTTCTTCATCTTCTTCTTCTTCTTCGACTTCTTCTTCATCTTCTTCTTCTCCTTCTTCTCCTTCTTCTTCTTCTTCTACTTCTTCCCCTTCTTCCACTTCTGCTTCTTCTTCTTCCTCCTTCTCCTCCTCCTCCTCTTCTTCTTCTTCTTCTTCTTATTATTATTATTTTTCTACTTCTTCTTCTTCTTCTTCTTCCTCTTCTTTTTCTTCTTCCTCTTCTTCTTCATCATCTTCTTCTTCTTTCTAATCTTCGACTTCTCCTTCCGCATCTTTATCTTCTTCTTCTTCTTCGTCTTCTTTTTCTACTTCTTCTTCTTTGTCGTCTTCTTGTTCTTTAATTTCTTCTTTGTTCTCTTCTTCTTCTTCTTCTTCTTCTTCTCTTTCTTCTTCTTCTTCTACTACTTATTCTTCTTCTTCTTTTCTTCTAGTTCTTCCTGTTTTTCTTCTTCTTCTTCTTTGCCTTCTTTTTCTTCTTGTTCTTCTCCTTCTTCTTCTTTGTCATCCTCTCTTTGTTGTTTTTGTTGCTCTTATTCTTCTTCTTCTTTTTCGTCTTCTTTATCAACTTTTTCTTTTTCATAATCTCCATCATAATGTTCATCATCTTCTTCTTCTTCTTCTTTATCTTGTTCTTCTTCTTCTTCATCTTCTATGTCCTCCTCTTCGCCTTCTTCATATTCGTCTCGTTCTTCTTCTTCTTTTCTTCTTCATCTCCTTCTTTTTCTTCTCCTTTGGCGTCTTCCGCTTCTTCTTTTGTTCTCCTTTTTTTTCTTCTTTGTCTTCTTCTTCTTCTTCTTCTTCTTCTCGTCTTCTTCTTCTTCTTCTTCTTCTTCTTCTTATTGGTCTTCTTCCTCTACTTCTTCCTTTTCTTCTTCTTCATCCTCATCTTCTTCTTCTGCCATTACTTCTTCTTCCTCTTCTTCTTCTTCCTTTCCATCTTCATCTTCTTCTTTTTAGTCTTCATCTTTTTCTTCTTTGTCTTCTTCTTCTTCCCTTTCTTTTTCTTATTATTATTGTTATTCTTCTTCTTCTTTTTATTCTTATTCTTTTCTTCTTCTCCTTCTTCTTCTTCTTCTCCTTTTTCAACTTCTTCTTATTCTTCTTCTTCTTCCTCTTATTTTTTTTTCTTCTTATTCTTCTTCTCTTTCTTCTTCCTCTCCTTCTTCTTCTTCTTCATCATTTATTACTTCTATTTCTTCTTCTTCTTCTTCTTCTCCTGTTCTACTTCTTCTTCTTCTTTTTCTTCTTCTTCTTCTACTGCTTGTTCTTCTTCTTCTTCTTCTTCTTCCTCTTCCTCTTGGTCTTCTTACTCTTCTTCTTCTCCTTCTCCATTTTTTCTTCTCCTACTTCTCCTTCTTCTTCTTATTCTTTTTCTTCTTCTTTTCTTCTTCTTCTTCTTCTCCTTCTTCTTCTTCTTCTTCATCTACTTCTTCTTCTCCGTCTTCTTCTTCTTCTTCTTCTTCTTCTGCTTCTTCTTCTATTTCTTCTTCTTCATTTGCTGCTTTTGTTTCTTCTACTTTTTCTTCTTCTTCTTCTTCTTCTTTGTCTACTTTGTCATCTTCTTGTTCTTCTTCTTTTGCTTCTTCTTCTTCTTCTTCTTCTTATTTCTCTTCTTCCATGTCTTATTTTTCTTCTTCTTTTTCTTCTTTTTCTTCTTGTACTACTTCTTTTTCTTCTTCTTCTTCGTCTTCCTCTTCTTCTTCTTCTTCATCATCTTCTTCTTCTTCTTCTTCTCCTCCTCCTTCGTGTTCTTCTTCTTCTTTGTCTTCTTATTCTTTTTCTTCTTCTTTTTTCTTCTACTTCTTCTGATTCTTCTTCTTCTTCTTCTTCTTCTTCTCCTCCTCCTCCTCATATTTCTATTTCTTTTTCTTCTTCTTCTTCTTCTTTTTCTTGTTCTTCTACTTATTATTATTATTATCATTATTATTATTATTATTCTACCTATTCTTCTTCCCCTTCTTCTTCTTCTTCTTATTCTTTTGAATCT
>JAIUJO010002902.1:72500-75000 GCA_023846275.1 Vanilla planifolia
CAACTTCTTCTTCTACTTCTAGTTCTTCATCATTTTCCTCCTCTTCTTCTTCTTCTTTATCTTCTTCTTCATCATCATCATCATCATCTTCTTCTTCTTCTTCCTCTTCCTCTTCTTTGACTTCTTCTTCTTCTTCTTCTTCTTCTTCTTCATTTGCTTCTTTTGCTGCTTCTACTTCTTCTTTCTCTTCTTCTTCTTCTTTTTCCTCTTCCTCTTCGTATTCTTCTTCTACTTCTTCTTGTTCTTCTTCTTTCTCTTCTTCTTTGTATTAGTCTTTTTCTTTTTCTTCTTCTTCTTCTACTACTACTTCTTTTTCTTCCTCTTCTCCATCTTCCTCTTCCTCTTCTTCTTCTTCTTCTTCTTCTTCTTCTTCTTCTTCTTCTTCTCCTCTTTCTTCATGTTCCTTTTTTTCTTTATCTTCTTCTTCCTCTTTGTCTTCTTTTTCTTCTTCTTCTTCTTCTTCTACTTCTTCATCATCATCTTCTTCTTCTTCTACTTCTTCTTCTTCTTCTTCTACTACTTTTTCTTTCTTCACCATCTTCTTCTTCTTCTTTTTCTCATTCTTCTACTTCTTCTTCTTCTTCTTCTCCTCCTTCTTTTCACTCTTCTCCGCCTGCTTCGTCATCTTCTTCTTCTTCTTCTTTTTCTTCTTCTTCTACTCTTTTTTCTTCTCCATCTACTTATTCTCATTCTTCTTTCTTCTTCTTTCTTTTCAACGAATTCTTCAACTACTTTTTCTTCTTCGTCTTCTTTGTCGTCTTCTTTTTCTTCTTCTCCTTCTTCATCATCTTCTCCTTCTTCTTGTTCTTCTTCCTCCCCTTCTTCTTCTTTGTCTTCTTCTTCTTCTTCATCTCTTTTTCCTTCTCCTTTTTCTTTTTCTTCTTCTTCTTCTTCATCATCATCTTTTTTATCTTCTCCTTCTTCTTCTTCATCTTCTTTGCTTTCTTCTTTTTCTTCTTCTTCTTCTCCCTCTTCCTCTTCTTCTTCTTCTTCTTATTCTTCTTCTTTTTCTTCTTTTTTGTCTTATTCTTCTTCTTCTTGTTATTCTTTTTCTTCGTCATCTTCTTGGTTTTTGCCTTCCTCTTCTTCAACTTCTTCTTTTTCTACTTTTTCTTCTTCTTCTTCTTCTTCCTATTCTTCTTCTTTTTCGTCATCATTTTCTTCGACTTCTTCTTCTTCATCATCTTCTTCTTCTTCCTCTTCTCCGAATTCTTCTTCTTCTTCTAATTCTTCTTCATCTTCTTCAACTTCTTCGTCTCTTTTGACTTCTTTTACTTCTTTTGCTTCTTTTTCGTGTTCTTTTTCTTCATCGTCTTTCTCTTCTTCATTGTCATGTTCTTCTTCTTCTTCTTCTACTTTTTCCACCTCTTTTTCTCCTTCTTCTTCTTCCTTATCTTTTTCTTCTTCATCTTCTCCTTCTTCTTCTTCATCTTCTTCTTCATCCTCTTCTTCTCCTTCTTCTTCGTCTTCTTCTTCTTCAAATACTTATCTTTTTTCTACTTCTTCTTCATCTTCTTCCTTTCCTTCTTTTTTTACTTCTTTTTCTTCTTCTTCTTCTTGTTGGACATCTTCTTTTTCATTTTCTTTTTCTTCTTCTTCTTCTTCTCATTCTTTTTCATCTTCTTCTTCTTCTTCTTCTTCTTCTTCTACTCGTTCTTCTTCTTCTTCTTCTTCTTCTTCTTCTTCTTCTTCTTGTCCTCCTCCTCCTCCTCTTCCTCCTTGATCTTCTCTTTCTTCTTCTTCTTCTTCTTCTTCTTCTTCATCTTCTGATTCTTCTTCTTCTTCTACTACTACTACTACTTCATCTTCTTCATTATCATCATCATCATCTTCTTCTTTTTATTCTCCTTCTTCTCTTGCTTCTTCTTCTTCTACTACTTCTTCTTATTCTTAATCTTTTTTTCTTCTTCTCCTTCTTCTTCTTTTCCTGATTCTTTTTATTCTTCTCCTTCTTCTTCTCCATCTTCTTCTCCAACTTCTTCTTCGCCTTCTTCTTCTTCTTTCATCTCTTTTTCTACTTCTTTTCATCTTCTTCTTTATCTTCTTCTTGTTCTTCTTCTTCTTCTTCTTCATCTTTTTCATCTGCTTTTTCCTTCGTCATCATCTTCTCTTTCATCTACTTCTTCTTGTACTTCTTCTTCTTGTTCTTCCTGTTCTTCTTCTTCTTCTTCTTCCTGTTATTCTTCGACTTCTCCTCCTTTTTCTTCTTCAACTTTTTCTTCATCTTCTTCTTCTTCTTCTTCTTTCTTCTCTTTTGTCTTCTTCTTCTTCTTCTTCTTATTCTATTCTTCTTCTTCTTCTCTTCTTCTTCTTCTTCTACTTCATCTTCTTCTTTTTCTTCTTCTTCTTCCACTTCTTCTCCTACTTCTTCCCCATCTTCTCCTTCTTCCTCTCCATCTTCTTCTTCTTCTTCTTCTTCTTCTAATTCTTCATGTTCTTCTAATTCTTCTTCTTCTTCTTTTCCTTCTCTCCTACTTCTACTTCTTCTTCTCCTTCTTCT
>JAIUJO010002902.1:80000-82670 GCA_023846275.1 Vanilla planifolia
GACATCTTTTTTTTTCATTTTCTTTTTCTTCTTCTTCTTCTTCTCATTCTTGTTCATCTTCTTCTTCTTCTTCTTCTTCTTCTTCTTGTTCTTCTTCTTCTTCTTGTTCTTCTTCTTCTTCTTCTTCTTCTTCTTCTTCTTCTCCTCTTCCTCCTCCTCCTCCTCCTCCTCCTTCTCCTCCTCCTCCTTGATCTTCTCTTTCTTCTTCTTCATCTTCTGATTCTTCTTCTTCTTCTACTACTACTACTACTTAATCTTCTTCATTATCATCATCATCATCTACTTCTTTTTCATTTTCTTCTTCTTTTTATTCTCCTTCTTCTCTTGCTTCTTCATCTTCTTCTTCTACTTCTTCTTATTCTTAATCTTTTTTTCTTCTTCTCCTTCTTCTTCTTCTCCTGATTCTTTTTATTCTTCTCCTTCTTCTTCTCCATCTTCTTCTCCTTCTTCTTCTTCGTCTTCTTCTTCTTCTTCATCTTCTTTTTCTACTTCTTTTCGTCTTCTTCTTTATCTTCTTCTTGTTCTTCTTGTTCTTCCTCTTCTTCTTCTTCTTCATCTTTTTCATCTGCTTTTCCTTCGTCGTCATCTTCTCCTTCATCTACTTCTTCTTGTACTTCTTCTTCTTCTTGTTCTTCCTATTCTTCTTCTTCTTCTTCTTCTTCCTGTTCTTCTTCGACTTCTCCTCCTTCTTTTTCTTCATCTTTTTCTTCATTTTCTTCTTCTTCTTCTTCTTATTCTTAT
Organism: Vanilla planifolia; assembly: GCA_023846275.1. Classification (NCBI taxonomy): domain Eukaryota; kingdom Viridiplantae; phylum Streptophyta; class Magnoliopsida; order Asparagales; family Orchidaceae; genus Vanilla; species Vanilla planifolia. The sequence goes on from JAIUJO010002902.1 coordinate 80,742, forward strand.
TATTCTTCTTCTTCTTCCTCTTCTTCTCCATTTTCAACTTCTTCTTATGTCTTCTTCTTCTTCTGGTTCATCTTCTTCTTCTACTTTCTCCATTTTCTTCATCTTCTTCTTGTTCTTCTCCTTATTCTTCATCTTATTCTACTTCTCCTTCTTCTTCTTCTACTTCTTCTTCTTCTTCTTCTTTATCTTCTTCTTCTCCTCCTCAGAAGAAGAATGACAAGAAGAAGAAGAAGTAAAAGAAGAAGAAAAAGTAAAAGAAAGAAGAAGAAGAAGAAGAAGAAGAAGAAGAAGAAGTAGTAGAAGAAGAAAATGAAGTATGAGAAAAAGAAGTAGATGGAGGAGGAGGAGGAGAAGGAGAGGTAGGAGAAGGAGAAGAAGAAGAAGAAGAAGAAGAAGAACAAGGAGAAGAAGTTGAAGAAACAAGAAGAAGGAGAAGAAGAAGAGGAAGAAAAAGAGGAAGTTGAACAAAACGAACATGACAAAGAAAAAGAAGAAGGTGAAGAAGAAGAAGGAGAAGAAAAAAAGAAGAAGATTAAAAAGAAGAAGAACAAGAAAAAGAAAGAAAAAAGGAAAGAGAAGAAGAAGAAGAAGAAGTAGAAGAAGAGTAAAAAGAGGAAGAAGAAGGACAAGTAGAAGAAGAAGAGGAAGAAGAAGAAGATTAAGAAGAAGAGGTTTAAGAAGAAAAGAAGACGAGTGAGAAGGAAGAAGTAGTAGTAGTAGTAGTAGGAGAAGAAGAAGAAGAAGAAGAAGAAGAAGAAGAGGAAGAAGAAAAAGAAGAAGAGGAAGAAGAAAACGGGAAGAAGAAGTAGAAGTTGAAGAAGGAGAAGCTGAAGATGAGGAAAAAGAAGATGTGGAAGAAGAATAATAATAATAATAATAATAATAATAATAATAAGATGAAGAAGAAGAAGAAGTAGAAGAAATAAGAAGAAGAAGTAAAAGAAGAAGAGGAAGAAGAAGAAGAAGGGGAAGAAGAAGAAGAAGAAGAAGAAGAAGAATAATAATTAGAAGAAAATGAAGATGAAGAAAGAGGAAGAATGAAAAGAAGCAACAGTAACAGAAAGAAGAAGAAGCAGAAGAAAAAAGGAGAAGAAGAAGAAGAAGAAGAAGAAGAAGATGATGAAGTAGTAGGAGAAGAAGAACAAAGAGAAGATGGAGAAGAAAAAGAAGAAGAAGAAGATGAGATGAAGAAAGTTGAAGAAGAAAAGGAAGAAGAAGAAGAAGAGTAAGAGGAAGAAGTAGAAGAAGAAGAAGAGGAAGAGGAACATATAGAAGAAGAAGAGGGGGAAGAAGAGGAAGAAGAAGAGATGAGAGAAAAAAGGAGAAGAAGAAGAAGAAGAAGAAGAAGGAGAAAAAGAAGTAGTAGAAGAAGAAGAAGAGGAAAAAGAAGAGAAGAAGGAAATGATGATGACGATGAAGAAGAAGAAAAAAAGAGAAGAATAAGTGGATAATGATGAAGAAGAAAAAATAAGAAGAAGAAGATGAAGAAAAAGAAGAATTAAAGAACAAGAAGAGGAGGAACAGAAGAAGAAGAAGGAGAAGAAGAAGAAGAAGGAGAAGAAGAAGAGGAAGGAGAAGAAGAAGAAGAAGAATCAGAGGAAGAAGAAGAAGAAGATGTTGATGATGAGGAAGAACGAGAAGAAGAAGTCGAAGGAAAATGAGGACAACAAGAGCAAGAAAAAGAAGAAGTAGAAGAAAAAAGGAGAAGAAGAAGAAGAAAAAGAAGAAGAAGAAGTAGAAGAAGAAGAGGAAGAAGAAGAAGAAGAAGAGATGAAGAAGTAGATGAAAAATGAAAGAAGAGGAAGAAGATGATGAAGAAGAAGAAAGAGAAGGAGAAGAAGAAGAAGAAGAAGAAGAAGAAGAAGAAGAAGTAGTAGTAGAAGAAAGAAGAAGAAGAGAAAGTAGATGATGAAGAAAAAGAAGGAGAAA
>JAIUJO010002581.1:2500-10000 GCA_023846275.1 Vanilla planifolia
CTTCTTCTTCTTCTACTTCTCCTCCTCCTCCTCCTTCTTCTTCTTTTTCTTCTTGTTCTTTTTCTTTTTCTTCTCCTTCTTCTCCTTGTTCTTCTTATTCTTCATCATCAACTTCCTCAACTTCTTCATCTTCTTTGTCTTCTTCTTCTTATTCTTCTTCTTCTTTCACTTCTTGTTGTTCTTGTTCTTCTTCTTCCTCATTGTCTCATCTTTTTCTTCATCATCACCATCATCATCATCTTCTTCTTCTTCTTCTTCTTCTTCTTCTTCCTTTTCTTCTACTTTGTCTTCTAATTCTTCTCCTTCTTCTTCTTCTTTTTCTTCATCTTTGACTTTTTCTTCTAAGTTTTCTCCTTCTTCTTCTTCAGCATCTTCCTCTTCTTCTTCTTCTTCCTCTTCTTCTTCATCATCATTTTTTTCTTCTGTCTTCCTCTTCTTCTTCTAGAACTTCTTATTCTTCTTCATCTTCTTCTTCTTCTTTGTCTTCGTCTTCTTCTTTTTCTTCTTCTTCTTCTTCATCTTCTTCTTTTTCTTTTTCTTCTTCTTCTTCTTCTTCTGCTTCTTCCACTTCTTTTAATTCTTCTTCTACTTCTATTCCTTCTTCATCTTCTTATTCTTCTTCTTCTTCTCCTCCTACTCCTCCTTCTTCATCCTCTTCTTCTTCTTCTTCTTCTCCTACTCCTTCCTCTTCTTCTTATTCACCTTCTTCTTTTTCTGATTCTCCTTCTTCTCCCTCTTCTTCTTTTTCTTCTTCTTCTTCTTTTTCTTCTTCTTCTTCTTCTTCTTCTAATTTTTCTTCTTTTTCATCATCTTCTTCGTCTTCTTCTTCTTCTTCCTATTCTTCTTCTTTTTCTTCGCCTTCTTCATCTTCTTCTTCTTGTTCTTCTTCTTCATCTACATCTTCTTCTTCTTCTTCTTCTTCTTCTTTTGTCTTTTTCTTCTTTTTCTTCTTTGTCTCCTTCTTCTTCATCATCATCTTCTTATTCTTGTCCTTCTTCTTCATCATCATCATCTTCTTCTTCTTCTTCTTATTCTTGTTCTTCTTCTTCATCATCATTTTCTTCTTCTTCTTCTTCATCTTCTTCCTCATTTTCTTTTTCTTCTTGCCCTTCTTCTACTTCTTCTTGTCCTTCTTCTTCTTCTTCTTCTTCTTCTTCTCTTTCTTTTTCTTCTTCTTCTCTTTCTTTTTCTTCTTCTTCTCCATCAACTTTTTCTTCTTCTTCTATTCTTCTTTTTTTCATCTTCTTCCTCTTCCTCTTCATCATCATCATCAATTTCTTCTTCTTCTACTTCTTCCACTTTTTCAACTTCTTCTTTATTTTCATCGTCTTATTCTTTTCCTCTTCTTCTTCCTCATCTCCTTCTTCTTCTTCCAATTCTTTTCCTTCCTCTTCTTAGTCATCTTCTTATCCATTATTATTTTGTTCTTTCTTTCCTTCTTCTTATTCTCCTTGTGCTTTTCCTTCACCTTCTTCTCAATATTATTATTCTTCTTTTTCTTTCTCTTCTTTTTCATCTTATTCTTTTTCTTCTTCTTCTCTTCTTCTTCTTCTTCTTCTTCTTCTTCTTCTTCTTCTTCTTCTTCGTCTTCATCTTCTTTTTCTTCTTCTCATTCTAATTCTTCTTCATCTTCTTCATCCACTTCTATTTCTTCTTCTTTGACTTCTTCTTTGACTTCTTCTTCATCTTCTTATCTTGTTCTTTTTATTGTTCTTTTTATTCTTCTTCTTCTTCTTCTTCTTCTTCTTCTTCTTCTTCTTTTTTTCTTCTTCTTCTTCTTCTTCTTCTTCTTCTTCTTCCCCTTCTTCTTCTTCTTCTTCTTCCCCTTCTTCTTCTTCTTCTTCTTCCTCTTCTTCTTTGTCTTCTTCTTCCTCTTCTTCTTCTTCTTCTTCTTCTTCTTCCTCTTCTTCTTCCTTTTCTTCTTCTTCTTCTTCTTCTTCTTCATCTTCTTCATCTTTTTCTTCTTCTTCTTCTTCTTCTTCTTCTTCTTCTTCTTCTTCTTCTTCGTCTTCTTCTTCTTCTTCTTCTTCTTCTTCGTCTTCTTCTTCTTCTTCTTCTTCATCTTCTTTCTCATTTTATTTTTCTTCTTGCCCTTCTTCTTCTTCTTCTTGTCCTTCTTCTTCTTCTTCTTCTTCTCTTTCTTTTTCTTCTTCTTCTCCATCATCTTTTTCTTCTTCTTCTATTCTTCGTTTTTTCATCTTCTTCCTCTTCCTCTTCATCATCATCATCAATTTCTTCTTCTTCTTCTTCTTCCACTTTTTCAACTTCTTCTTTTTTATTTTCATCTTCTTATTCATTTCCTCTTCTTCTTCCTCATCTCCTTCTTCTTCTTCCAATTCTTTTCCTTCCTCTTCTTAGTCATCTTCTTATCCATTATTATTTTGTTCTTTCTTTCCTTCTTCTTATTCTTCTTGTGCTTTTTCTTCACCTTCTTCTCAATATTATTATTCTTCTTTTTCTTTCTCTTCTTTTTCATCTTATTCTTTTTCTTCTTCTTCTTCTTCCTCTTCTATTCTGTTTTCTTCTTCTTCTTTTTCTTCTTCTTCTTCTTCTTCTTCTGCTTCTTCTTCTTCTTCACCTTCTTCTTCTTGTTCGTCTTCTTTGTGTCTTTTTCTTCTCCATCTTTTTCTTCTTCCTCTTCTTATTCTTTTTCTTCTTCTTCTTCTTATTCTTGTTCTTCTTCTTCTTCTTTTTCATCTTCTTCTTCTTCTTCGTCTTCTTTGTCTTCTTCTCCTTCTTTTTCTTCACTTTCTCCTTCTACTTTTTGTTCTTTCTCTTTTTCTTCGTCTTACCCTTCTTTTTCTTCTTCTTCTTCTTCGCCTTCTTCTTCTTCTTCTTTGTCTTCTTCTTCTATTTGTTTGTCATTTTCTTCTTCTTCTTCTATTTCTGCTTCTTCTACTTATTCTTCTTCTTCTTCTTACCCATCTCCATCATCCACTTCTTCCACTTCTTTTTCTTTGCCTTCGTCTTCTACTTCTTCATCTTCTCCTTCTCTTTCTTCTTCCCCTTCTTCTTCTTCTTCTTCTTCTTCTTCTTCTCCTTCTTCGTCAACAGCTTCTTTTTCTTCTTCTTCTTCTTTATGCTATTCTTTTTCTTCTTCTTCGTCTTCTTCTTGTTCTTGTTCTTCTTCCTCTTCTTCCTCCACTTTTTCTTCTTCTCATTCTTCTTTATCATCATCATCATCTTCTTCTTCTTCTTCTTCTTCTTCATCTTCTACTTTTTTTTTCTATTTCTTTTTATTCTTCTTCTTCTTCGTCTTGTTCTTCTTCTTCTTATTCTTAGACTTCTTCTTCTTCGTCTTCTTCTTCTTCTTCTTCTACATCTTCTCCCTCTTCTTCTTATTCTTCTTCTTCATTTCCTTCTTCTTTTTCTTCTTCTTCTTCTTCTTCTTCTTCTTCTTTTTCTTTCTTCTTCTTCTTCTTCTTTTGCTTCTTGTTCTACTACTACTTCGTCTTCTTCTTCTTCTTCTTCTTCATCTTGCTTTTGTTCTTCTTCTTCTTCTTTTTCTTTTTTTTCTTCTTCTTCTTCTTCTTCCTCTGCTTGTTTTTCTTCTATATCATCTTCTTCTTCTTCTTCTTCTTCTTCTTTGTCTTCATCTTCTTCTTATTTTTCTTCTTCATCATCTTCTTCTTGTTCTACTACTTCTTTTTCTTCGCCTTCATCTTTTTTTGTTCATCATCTTCTTCTTCTTCGACTACTTCTTTTACTTTTTCTTCTTCTTCTACTTCTTCTTCTTTCATCTTCTTTCTCCTCTTCATCTTCTTCTTCCTCTTCCTCTTCTTCTTCTTCTTCTTCTTCTTCTTCTTTTTCTTCTTCTTCTTCTTCTTCATCATCATCTTCTTCCTCTTCCTTTTCTTCTTCATCTTCTTATTCTTCTTCTTTTTCTTCTTTTTTGTCTTATTCTTCTTCTTCTTCTTCTTCCACTTTTTCTACCTCCTCTTCTTTGTGTTTTTGTTCATCCTTTTCATATTCTTCTTCTTTTTCTTCTTCTTCTCCTTTGTCTGCTTGATCTTATTCTTCTTCTTCTTCATCATATTATTCATCTTTTGCTTCTGTCTTCTCTTTCTTCTTCTTCTTCCTCTTCTTCTTCTACTTCTTCTTCTTCTTCTTCTTCTTCTTCTTTTTGTACTTATTCTTATTCTTTTCCTTCTTCTTCTTCTTCTTCTTCTTCAACTTCTACTTCTTCTAGTTCTTCTTTTTCTTCACCATCTTTTTCTTCTTCTTCTCCTTCTTCTTCTTCTTCTTTTTCTTCTTCTTCTTCTTCTAAATCTTTTGCTTCTTCTTCTTCTACTTTTTCTTTCACATCTTCTTCTTCTCCTTATTCATGTTCACCTTCTTCATATACTTCTTGTCTTTCTTCTTCTTCTCCTTATTCTTCTTCTTCTTCTTATACTACTACTACTTCTTCTTCTTCTTTTTCTTCGTCTTCTTTTTCGTTTTCTTCGTCTTCTTTTTCGTTTTCTTCTTTTTGTTCCTCTCCTTCATCTTCTTCTTCTTCTTCCTCATCTTTTTCTTTTTCTTTCTCTTCTTCTTCTTCTTCATCATCATCTTCTTCTACTTATTCTTCTTCTTCTTCTTTTTCATCTACTTATTATTCTTCTTCTTCTTCTTCTTGTTCTTCTTCTTCATCTCCTTCTTCTTCCTCTTTTTCCTCTTCTTTTATGTCACCTTCTTCTTCTTCTTCTTTTTTCTCCTATTCTTCATCATCTTCTTCTTCTTCTACTTCTTCTGCATCTTCTTTTTCTTCTTCTACATCTTCTTCTTCTTCTTCTTCTTCCTCTTCTTCTTCTTCTTCTTCTTCTTCTCCTTCTTCTTCTTCTTCTTCTTCTTCTCCTTCTTCTTTTTCGAATTCTTCTTCTTCTTCTTCTTCTTCTTCTTCTCCTTCTTTTTCTACTTCTTTTATTTCTTCATCTTCACCTTTTTCTTCTATTTCTTCTTCTTTTTCATTTTCTTCCTATCCTTCTTCTTCCTTTTCTTTTTCTTTGCATTCTTCTTCATCATCTTCTTTTTCTTCTTATTCTTCTTCTTCTTCTTCTTCTTCTTCTTCTTATTCTTCTTCTTCTTCTTCTTCTTCTGCTTCTTCTTCTTGTTGTTCTTCTTCTACTTCCTCTTCTTCATCCTCTTCTTCAACTTCTTCCTGTTCTTCTTCTTCTTCTTCCTCTACTTCTCAATCTTCTTCTGGTTCGCCTCCTTCTTCTTCATCAACTTCTTCTTCTATGCATCCATCACCTTCTCCTTCGTCGTCTTGTTCTTCTTCTTCATCTTCTTCTTCTCTTTTTTTCTTCTCCTTCTTCCTCTCCTTCTTCTTCATCTTATTTTTCTTCTTCTTCTTCTTCTTCTTCTTCTTCTTCTTTTTCTTCTAATTCTACTTATTTTTCCACATCTTCTTCGACTTCTTCTTCGTCTTCATGTTTTTCTTCATCTTCTTCGTCATCTTCTTCTCCTTCTTTATCTTCTCCTTCATCTTCTTTCTCTTCCTCTTCTTCTTCTTCGTCGTCTTCTTCTTCTTCTTCTCCTTCTTCATCTCTGTCTTCTTCTTCTTTCTCCTTCTTCTTCTTTTTCTTCTACTTCTTATTTTTCTTCTTCTTCTTCTTCATGTTGTTCTCCTTCTCCTTCATCTTTTTCTCTTCCTCTTCTTCTTCATCTTTTACTTCTTTTTTTCATCTTCTCTTCATCTTCTACTTCTTCTACTTCTTCTTCTTCTTCTTCTTCTACTACTACTACTACTTCTTCAACTTCTTTCACTTCCATGTTTTCTTCTTCTTCTTCTTCCACTTCATCTTCTTTTTCTTCTTGTCGTTCTTCCTCCTCTTCAGCTTCTTCTTATTCATTGTCTTCTTCGTCTTCTTCTTCTTCTTTTTCTTCTTCTTCTTCATCATCTTCTTCATATTCATCTACTTCTTCTAATTCTTCTTCTTCTTCTTCTTTTATTTCTTCATCCTTTTCTTCATCTTCTTCTTAATTTTCATGTCATTCTTCTTCTTCTCCTTCTTCTTCTTCAGCTTCTGCTTCTTCTTCTTCTTCTTCTTCAGCTTCTTCTTCTTCTTCTTCTTCTTTCTCTTATTGTTCTTCTTCTCCTTCTTCTTTGAATTCTTCTTCTGCTTCATCTTTGAATTCTTCTTCGTCTTCTTCATCTTCTTCTCTTAAATCTTCTTCTTCTTCGTCTTCTTCTTCATCTTCTTCTTCTTCATCTTGTTCTTCTTTGTCCTCTTCTTCTTCTTTTTTGTATCTTTTTCTCCTTCTTTTTCTTATTCGTCTTCTTCTTCTACTTGTTCTTCTTCTTCTTGTTCATCTCCTTCTTCTTCTTCTTCTACTTCTTCTTCTTCTTCTTCTTTTTCTTCCTTTTAATTTTCTTGTTCTTGTTCTTCTTCTTCTTTTCTTCGATTTCTTCTTCTCCATCTTCTTCTTCTTAATTTTCTTATCCTTCTTCTTTTTCTTCTTCTTCTTCTTCTTCTTCTTCTTCTTATTCCTCTTCTTCTCTATCATTTTCTTCTTCTCCTTCCACTTCTTCTTCTTCTTCTTATTCTACTTCTTCTTATTCTTCTTCTTCTTCTTTGTCTTCTTCTTCTTCATCATCTTCTTCTTCTTCCTCCACCTCTTCTTCTACATTTTCTTCTTCTTCTTCTTCTTCATCATCTTCTTCTTCTTGTTATTCATCTTCCTCTTCTTCGTTTTTTTCTTCTTCTTTTTCTTCTGCTATTTTCTTATTCTTCTTCTTCTTCTTCTTCTTCTTCTCCTTCTTCTTGGTCTTCATGTTCTTTTTCTTCTTCTTTTTCTTTTACTTCTTCTTCTTCATTTTCTTCCTCTTCTTCTTCTTTGGCTTCTTCTTTTCTCCTTCTTTATCTTCTAGATCATCATCATCTTCTTCTTCTTTTACTTCTTCTTCTTCTACTTCTCCATATTCTTCTTCTTCTTCTCCTCCTCCTCATTCTTCTTCTCCTCCTCCTTCTTCTTCTCCTTTGCCTTCTACCACTTCTTCTTCTTCTTCTTCTTCTTCTTCTTCTTTTTCATCTTCTTCTTCTTCTCATTCTTCTTCTTCTTCTTCTTCTTCTTCCTCTTTTTTTTCTTCTTCTTCTTCTTCATCTTCTTCACCATCTTCACCATCTTTTTCTTTTTGTTCTCCTTCTTCAACTTCTTTTTCTTCTTCTTAATCTTCTTCTTCTTCATCTTCTACTTCTTTTACTTCTACTTCTTGTTCTTCATCTTCTTCTCTTTCTTCTTCTCCATATTCTTTTTCTTCTTCTTCTTCCACTTCTTCTTCTTATCCTTCTTCTTCCTCTCCATCTTCTCTTTCTTCTTTTTCTTCTTCTTCTTCTTCTTCTACATTTTCTTCTTCTTCAACTTCTTGTCCTTCTTCTTCTTCTACATCTTCTTCTACTTCTACTTCCTCTCCTTCATCTTCTTTTTCTTCTTCTTCTTCTTCTTCGTCTCCTACTTCTCCTTCTTGTTCATCATCATCATCATCTTCTTCTTCTTCTTCATCTTTTTCTTCTTCATCTT
>JAIUJO010002581.1:15000-17500 GCA_023846275.1 Vanilla planifolia
CTTCGTCTTCTTCTTCTTCTTCTTCTTCTACTTCTTCTTCTTCTTCTTCTTCTACTTCTTCTTCTTCTTCTTCTTCATCTTTTTCTTCGTCATTTTCTTCTTCGACTTCTCTTTCTGCTTCTTCTTCTTAATCATCGTCTTTTGTTCTTCTCTTTCTCCTTTTGCTTCTTCTTCTTCGTCCACTTCCTTTTCTTCTTCTTCTTACTTTTATTTTTCTTTTTCTTCTTCTTCTTCCTCTTCTTCTTCTTATTCTTTGTCTTCTTCTTCTTTTACTTCCTCTTTCCTCCTTCTTCTTCTTCTTCTTTTCTATGCATTCTTCTTCCTCCTCTTTTTCTTCATCTTCTTCTTCTTAGTCTTCTTCTTCTTCCTCTTCTTCTTCATCTTCTTCTTCCCCTTCTTCTTCTTCTTCATCATCCCCTTCTTTTTTCTTCTTCTCGTTCTTCATCCTCTTCTTCTTCTTCTTCTTCTTCTCCTTCATCATAAACATCATCATCATCTTCTTCTTCTTCTTTCACTTCCTCTTCTTCTTCTTTTTCTTCTTCTTCTTCTTCTCAATCTTCTTCTTCTTCTTCTTCTTCTTCTTCGTCTTCCTATTCTTTTTCTTCTTCCACCTCTTTCTACCTTTTGTTTTTCTTCTTGTTCTTTTTCTTCTTCTTCTTCTTCTTCTTCTTATTTTTCTTTTTCTTCTTCTTCTTCAGCTTGTTCTTTTTCTTTTCTTCTTCTTTCTTCTTCAGCTTGTTCTTCTTCTTCTCCTTCTTCTTCGACATCTTCTTCTCCTTCTACTTTATGTTCTTCTTCTTCTACTACTACTACTACTTTTTCATCATCTTCTTCTTCGTCTTCTTCTTCTTCGTCATCTTCTTCTCCTCGTTCATCTTCTTCTTCATCATCTTCTTATTCCTCCTCTTCTTTATCTTCTTCTTCTTTGTCTCATTCATTTTCTTTTTCTTCTTCTTTTTCTTCTTGTTCTTTGCCTTTTTCTTTTTCTTCTTCTAGTACTTCTTCTTTTGCTTCTACACCATCTTCTTCTTCTTCTTCTTTTGCTTCTCCTTCTTCTTCTTTTTCGTCTTCTTCTTCGTGTTCTCCTTCTTGTTCTTCTTCTTCTTGTATTCTTTTTCTTCGTTGTCGTCTTTTTCTTCTTATTCTTCTTCATCTTCTTCATCACCATCTTCTTCTTTTTCCTCTTTTTATCCTTCTTTTTTACCTTCTTCTTCTTCCAACATATTCTTCTTCTTCATCTTCTTCTTCTTTTGTTTCTCCTTATTCGTATTCTTCTACTTCTTCTTCTTCTTCTTCTTCTTCTTCTCTTCCTCCTCCTCTTTCTTCTTCTTCTTCTTCGCCTTCTTCCTCTTCTTATTCTTCTTTAACATTTTCTTCTTCTTGTTCTAATTCTTCTTTGTCTTCTTCTTCTTCTTCGTCTCATTCTTCTACGTCTTCTTCTTCCTCGTCGTTTTTTTTCTTCTCTTGTCCTTCTACTTCTTCTTCTTCATCATCTTCTTTTGTTCTTCTCTTTCTCCTTCTTCTTCTTCTTCCACTTCCTCTTCTTCTTCTTCTTCTTCTTCTTCTTATTCTTTGTCTTCTTCTTGTTCTTTTACTTCTTCATTTTGTCCTTCTTCTTCTTCTTCTTCTTCTTCTTCGTATTCGTGTTCCTCTTTTTCTCTTTCTTCTTCTTCTTCTTCTTCTTCTTCTTCTGCTTCTTCATCTTCTTCTTTATCTTCTTCTTTTAATTCTTCTTCTTCTCTTTTTCTTCTTCTTCTTCTCTTTTTCTTCTTCTTCTTCTTCTCTTCTCTTTCTTCTTCCTCTTCTTCTTCTTCTTCTTCTTCTTATTCTTCTCCCACCTCTTCTTCATCTTCTTCTTCTTGTACTTCATCTTCTTCTTCTTTTTCTTCTACTACTACTACTACTTCTTCTTCTTCTTCTTCTTAGTCTTATTCCTCTTGTCCTCTTCTTCTTAGCCTTCTTCTTTTTCTTCTTCATCATCTTCTTCTTCTTCTTCTTCTCCTCCTTCTTCTCCATCTTCTTCTTATTCTTCTTCAACAACTTCTTCTAGTTCTTCGTCTTCATCTTCATGTACTTCACCATCACCTTCTTCTTCTACTTCTACCTCTTCTTCTTCCTCTTCTTCTCCTTCTCCTTCTTCTTCTTCTTCTTCTTCTTCATCTTCTCCCTTTTTTCTTTATTCTTCTTCTTCTTCTTCTTCTTTTCATCCTCTCCTTCCTCTTCTTCTTCTTCTTCTTCTTCATCTCCTTCTCTTTCTTCTGCTTCTTATTCTTCTCCTACTTCTTCTTCTCATTCTTCTTCTTCTCTTTCTTCTTCTTCTTCTTCTCGTCCTCCTCCTCCTCATCCTTTTCTTCTCCTTGTTCTTCTTATTCTCCTTTTTCTTTTTCTCTTTTTTCATCTTCTTCTTCTTCTCCTCCTTTTTCTTCTTCTTCTTCTTCTTCTTCTTCTTCTTCCTCTTCCTCTTCTTCTTCTTCTTTTTCTCCTTCTTCTTCTTCTTCTT
>JAIUJO010002581.1:22500-30000 GCA_023846275.1 Vanilla planifolia
AAGACTTAGAAGAAGAATAAGACGAAAAAGAGGAAGAAGAAGGAGACGAAGAGGAAGAAGAAGGTGAAGAAGAAAAAGAACAAGGAAAAGATGAGGAAGAAGAAGAAGAAGAGAAAGATATAGAAGATAGTGAAGAAGAAGAAGAAGAAGAAGAAAGGGAAGAAGAAGAAGAAGAAGAAGAAGAAGAGGAAGAAGAAGAAGACGAAGCAAAAGAAGAAGAAGAGGAAGAAAGAGAAGAAGGCATGGGAAGAAGAAGAAGTAGAGAAAGAAGAAGAAGAAGAAGAATATGACGATGATGATGAAGAACAAGTGAAAGAAGAAGAAGAAGAAGAAAAAGTAGTATTAGTTGAAGAAGAAGAAGAAGATGAAGAAGTAAAGGATAAAGAGAAAGAAGTACAAGAAGAGGAAGAAGAAAGAGAATATGAAGAAGAAGAACAAGAAGAAGAAGAGGAAGAAGAAGAAGAAGAGGAAGAAGAAGAAGAAAGAGAAGAAGAAGAAGGAGAAGAAGAAGAAGACGAAAAAGAAGAAGGAGAAGAAGAAGAGAAAGAAGAAGAAGAAGAAGAAGTAGAGAAAGATGAAAGAGAAGAAGAAGAAGAAGAAGGTTAAGAAAGAGTAGAAGAAGAAGAAGAAGAAGAAGAAGGAGAAGAAGAAGTAGATGAAGAAGAAGGATAAGAACAAGACGAAGCACAAGAAGACAAAGAAGAAGAAGAAGAAGAAAAGGAAGAAGAAGAAGTTGAAGACGAAGAAAAAGAAGTAGTAGTAGTAGTAGAAGAAGAAGAGAAAGAAGACAAAGAAGAAAAAGAAGCAAAAGACGAAGTAGAAGAAGTTGAAGAACAAGAAGGAAGAAAAAGAAGAAGAAGAAGAAGAAGAAGAAGAAGTACTAGATTAAGAAGAAGATGAAGAATAGGTACAAGAACAATTAATGAAGAAGAAGGAGGAGAAGAAGAAGAAGGAGAGAAAGACAAAGGGAAAGAAAAAAAAGAAGGAAAAGAAGACGAAGAAGAAGAAGAAGAAGAAAAAGAAGAAGAAGGAGAAGAAGATAAGAAGAAGAAGAAGAAGAAGAAGAAGATGATGATGATGATGAAGAAGAAGTAGAAGTAGAAGTTGAAGATAAAGAAGGCAATGACGGGGAATAAGCAGAAGAAGAACAAAAAGATGATGGTGAAGAAGAAGAAGAAGAAGATGATGATGAGGAGGAACAAGAAGAAGAAGAAGAAGAAGAATAAGAAGAACAAGAAAACAAAGAAGAAGAAGAAAAAGAACAAGGAGAAGAAGAAGATGAAGAAGAAGAAGAAGAAGAAGGTGAAGAAGGAGAATAAGAACAATAATATGAATAAGAAAAAGAATAAGAACAAGAAAAATTAGGAGGAGAAGAAGAAGAAGAAGAAGAGGGACAAAGAGGTGAAGATGAAGAAAAGACGTAAAAGAAGTAGATGAAGAAGAGAAAGAACAAGAAGAAGAACAAAAAGACAAGGAAAAGAAGAAGATGAAGAAGAAGATGAAAGAGAAGAAGATGATGAAGAAAAAGAAATAGAAGTAGAAGAAGAAGAAGAAGAAAAAGAAGAAGTAGAAGAAGAAGAAGAAGAAGAAAAAGAAGAAGAGGGCAAAGAAGGAGAAGAAGAAGAAGACGAAGAAGAACAAGAAGAAGAAGAAGAGGAAGAAGACAAAGAAGAAGAAGAAGAAGAAGAGAAGAAGAAGAAGAAGAAGAAGAAGAAGAAGAAGATGATGACGATGATGAAGAAGAAGAAGATGAAGAAGAAGAAGAAGTTGATGATGATAATGAAAAAGAAAAAGAGGAAAATGATGAAGAAGAAAAAGAAGAAAAAAAAGAAGATTAAGAAGAAGTAGATGATGAAGAAAAAAGAAGAAGATGGTGAACAATAGGAAGAAGATGAAGAAGATTAAGAAGAAGAAGAAGAAGAGGGAGAAAAAGACAAAGAAGAAGAAGAAGAATAAGAAGAAGGCAAAGAAGAAGAAGTAGAAGAAGATGAAGGAAAGAAGAAGAAGAACAACAACAAGAACAAGATGATGATAAAGAAGAAGAAGAAGATGATGATGATGATGAAGAAGAAGAAGTAGAAGTAGATGATGAAGAAGAAGAAGAAAAAGAAGAAGAAGGCGAACAAGAACAAGAACAACAAAAAGAAGAAGAAGAAGAAGAATAAGAACATGAAGAAGACCAAGAAGAAAGAGATGAAAAAGAAGAAGAAAAAGAAGAAGAGGAAGAAGAAGAAGAAGAAGAACAAGATGATGAAGAAGGAAAAGGAAAAAAAGTAGCTGTAGAAGAAGAAAAAGATGATGATGACGATGAAGAAGAAGAAGAAGAAGAAAAACAAAGAGGATGAAGAAAAAGATTTGGAAGAAGAAGAAAAAGTAGAGGTAGAAGAAAAATAAAAAAAGATTAAAAAAAAGACGTAGAAGAAGAAGGAGGAGAAGAAGATGAAGAAGAAGTAGAACTAGAAGTAGAAGAAGAGGAACGGGAATGAAAAGAATAAAAAGAAGAAGAAGATGTTCAAAAAGAAGAAGAATAAGATGAAGAAGAAGAAAAAGAAGAAGAGGAAGAAAACGCAGAAGAAGAAGATGAAGAAGAAGAACGAGAAGAAGATGAAGAAAAAGAAGAAGAAGAGGAAGAAGTAGCAGAGGAAGAAAAAGAGGAAGTAGAAGAAGAAGATGAAGAAGAAGGAGAAGAAGCAGAAGAAGAAAAAGAAGAAGAAGAAGAAGAAGAAGAACATGATGATGATGATGATGATGATGATGATGAGGAAGAAGAAGAACAAAAGTTGACAAAGAAGAAGTTGAAGAAGAAGAAGATGAAGAAGAAGATGAATAAGAACAGGAAGAAGAAGAAGCAAAGGCAGATGAAGAATAAGAAGAAGTAGAGACAAATAAAAAGAAGAAGAAGAACAAGAAGAAGAAGAAGAAGATGATGAAAAAGAAGGCAAAGAAGAAGGAGAAGAAGAAGAAAAAGATGAAGATGAAGAAGGGGAAAAAGAAAAAGAAAAAAAGTTGATGACAGAGAAGAAGAAGAAGAAAAAGATGATGATGAAGAAGAAGAAGAATAAGAAGAAGAATAATAAGAAGAAGAAGAAGAAAAAGATGGAGACAAAGAAGAAGAAGAAGAAGAAGATGAAGCCAAAGAAGAAGAAGAAGAAGAAGAAAAAGAAGATGGAGTAGAAGAAGAAGAAGAAGGCAGTGACGAAGAAGAAGAAGAAGATGAGGAAGAAGGTGATGTTAAAGAAGAAGAAGACGGAGAAGAAGAAGGAGAAGAAGAACAAGAAGAAGAATAACAACAACAAAAAGAAGGAGAAGAAGATATGGAAGAAGAAGAAGACGAAGAAGAAGAAGAATACGGAGAAGAAGGAGAAGAAGGCAAAGAAGAAGAAGAAGAAGAAGAAGAAGAAGAAATAGAAGATGTAGAAAAAGAAGAAGAAGAAGAAGAAGTAGAAGAAGGAGAGAAGAAGAAGAAGAAGAGGAAGTTGTTGAAAAAGAAGATGAAGAAGAAGAAGAAGAAGGCAAAGAAGAAGAAGATGGAAGAGTAGAAGAAGAAGAAGATGATGATGATTATGATGAAGAAGTAAAAGGAAATGAAGAAAAAGACGAAGGAAGAGAAGAAGAAAAAGACAAAGGAGAAGAAGAAGAAGAAGAAAAAGAAGAAAAAGAAGAACTTGTAGAGAGAGAAAAAGAAGAAGAAGAAGTAGTAGTAGAAGAATAAGAAGGGTGAGAAGAAGAAGAATGAGAATAAGATGAAGAAGAAGTAGAGGAAGAAGAAGAAGGAGTAGAAGATATAGAAAAAGAAGTAGAAGAAGGAGAAGAAGAAGAAGGAGACGAAGAAGAAGAAGAAGGAGAAGAAGAAGAAGAAGAAGAAGAAGACAAAGAAGAAGAATAAGATGAAGAAGAGGAAGAAGAAGGAGACGAAGAGGAAGTAGAAGGTGAAGAAGAAAAAGAAGAAGGAAAAGACGAAGAAGAAGCAGAAGAGAAAGATGTAGAAGATAGCGAAGAAGAAGAAGAAGAAGAAAGGGAAGAAGAAGAAGAAGAAGAAGAAAAATAAGAAGAAGAAGATAAAGTAGTAAAAGAAGAAGAAGAAGATGAAGAAGAAGAAGAAGAAAAAGAAGAAGACAAAGAAGAAGAAGAAGAAGGTGAAGTAGAAGAGGAAGTAGAAGAAGAAGAAGTAGAACAAGAAGTAGAAGAAAAAGAAGAGGAAGAAGAAGAAAATGAAGAAAAAGAAATGGAAGAAGAAGTTGAAGAAGGCGAAGAAGAAGATGAAAAAGAAGATGAAGAAGATGAAGAAGAAGAAGAAGAAGAAGAAGAAGAAGAAGAAGAAGACAGGAAGAAGAAGAAGAAGAAAAAGAAGTTTAGGATGAAGTAGAAGAAGAACGAGAAGAAGGAAAAGTTTAAGAAGATGAAGAACATGGACAAGAAGAAAAAAAGAAGTATAAGAAGTAGAAAAATGAGAAGAAGAAGAAGAAGAAAGAAAGAAGGAGAAGAAGAAGAAGAAGGAGAAAAAGAAGAAGAAGAAGAAAAAAGAAGCGGAAGAAGAAGACGTCGAAGAAGAAAAAGAAGATTGATAAGATGAAGAAGAAGAAGAAGAAGATGATGATGATGAAGGAGAAGAAGAAGAAGAAGAAGGTGGAGAAGAAAACGAAGAAGAAGAAGAAGAAGAAGAAGGTGGAGAAGAAAACGAAGAAGAAGAAGAAGAAGAAGAAGGTGGAGAAGAATCGAAGAAGAAGAAGAAGGTGGAGAAGAAAACGAAAAAGAAGAAGAAGTCGATGAAGGGAAAGAAGAAGTAGAAGGCAAAGAAGAAGAAGAAGAAGAAGGTGATGATGAACATAAGGAAGAAGAAGAAGAAAAAGAAGATAAAGAAAAAGAAGAGGGAGTAGGAGAAGATGAAGAACAAGAAGAAGAAGAAGAAAATGAAGGAGAAGAAGGTGAAGGAGAAGAAGAAGTGGAAGAAGAAGTGGAAGAATAATAATAAGAAGAAGAAGAACAAGCAGAAGGAAAGGAAGAAGAAGAAGAAGAAGACAAAGAAAGAGAAGAAGAAGAAGAAGAACACGAAGAATAAGAAGAAGAAAAAGAAGAAAAACTAGAAGAAGAAGAAAAGGAAGAAGAAGAAGAAGAAGAAGAAGAAGAGGAAGAAGAAGAAGAAGAAGAAGAAGAAGAGGAAGAAGAAGCCAAAGAAGCTGAAGAAGAAGAAGAAGAAGAAGAAGAAGACAAAGTAGAAGAAGGAAAAAAGCTTAATAAAAGGAAGAAGAAGTAGATGAAGAAGAAGAGGGAAAAGAAAAAGGAGAAGAAGAAGATGAAGAAGAAGAAGAAGAAAAATAAGGAGAAGAAGATGAAGGAGAAGAAGAAGAAGAAGGAGAAGAAGAACAAGAACAAGAAGAAGAGAATTGGATGAAGAAGAAGACGAGGAAGAAGAAGAAGAAGAAGAAGAAGGAGAAGTAGTAGTAGAAGAAGATGATGATGGTGAAGAAGAGGATGAAGAAGAAGAAGATAAAGAAGAAGAAAAAGAAGAACAAGAAGGACAAGAAGAAAATGAAAAGGAGGAAGAAGAAGAAGATAAAAAAAGAAGAAAATGAAGAACATGAAGACACAGAAGAGAAAGACAAAAGAAGAAGAAGAAGAAGAAGAACAAGAAGAAGAAAAAGAAGAAGAAGAAGATGAAGAAGAAAAGAAAAAAGAAGAAGAAGACGAAGAAGAAAAAGAAGAAGAAGAAGAATAAGAAGAAGAAGATGGAATAAAAGAAAAAGGAGTAGAAGTAGAAAAAGAAGAAGAAGAATAAGAAGAAGAAGAAGAAGAGGAGGAAGAAGAAGAAGAAGAAGAAGAAGTCGATGAAGAAAAAGAAAAAAATGAAGTAGAAGAAGAAGATAAAAGAAGAAGAATAATGCGAAGAAGAAGTAGTAGTAGAAGAAGAAGAAGAAGAAGAAAAAGAAGAAGAAGAAGATAAATAAAACAAGGTGGAGAAGAACAAGGAGTAGAAGTAGAAGAAGAAGAAGAAGTAGAAGAACAAGAAGTAGAAGAAGAACAAAAAGAAAGAGAAGCAGAAGATGAAGAAGAAGGGGAAGAAAATGACGAACAAAGAGATGAAGAAAAATAAGAAGAAAAAGTGCAAGATAAAGGAAAAGATGAAGAAGAAGAAGACGAAGAAGAAGAAGAAGAAGAAGAAGAAGAAGTAGAGGAAGAAGAAGAGAAGAAGAAGAAGAAGAAGAGCATGAAGAAGAAAAAGAAGAAGAAAAGAAGTAGAACAAGGTGGAGAAGAACAAGAAGTAGATATCGATGAAGGAGAAGAAGTAGAAGAACAAGAAGAAGTAGAAGAAGAATAGAAAGAAAGAGAAGGAGGAGAAGATGAAGAAGAAGGGGAAGAAAATGATGAACAAAAAGAGGAAGAAAAATAAGAAGAAAAAGTGCAAGAGAAACAAAAAGACGACGAAGAAGAAGACGAAGAAGTAGAAGAAGAAGAAGAAGAAGAAGAAGAAAAAGAAGTAGAAGAAGAAAAGAAGAAGAAGAAGAAGAAGAAGAAGAAGGCAAATAAAAAGCTGATGAAGAAGAAGAAGAAGAAGAAGGAGAAGAAGAAGAAGGAGAAGAAGAAGAAAAAGAAGCAGAAGAAGGAGAAGAAGAAGAACAAGAAGCAGTACAAAAAGAAGAAAAAGAAGTTAAAAACAAAGAAAAAGAAGTAGAAGGCAATGAGAAGTAGAAGAAGAAGAAGAAGATGACGAAGAAGAAGAAAAAGATGATGAAGAAGAAGAATAAGAAGGAGAAGAAAAAGATGAACAAAACAAGAAGAAGACGAAGAAGAAGAACAAGAGAAAGAAGAAGTAGAAGTAGTAGTAGAAGAAGAAGAAGTATAAAAATAAGAAGAAGAAGAAGAAGAAGAAGAAGAAGATGATGATGATGAAAAAGAAGAATAATAAAAAGGAGGAGGAGAAGAAGATAAAGAAGAAGAAGAAGAATAAGGAGAAGAAGTATACAGAGAAGAAGAAGAAGAAGAAGAAGAAGAAGAAGAAGATGAAGAAGAAGTAGAAGACAAAGAAGTAAAAGAAGAAGATGAAAAAGAAGAAGAAGAAGATGAAAAAGAAGAAGAAGAAGATGAAGAAATAGAAGACAAAGAAGAAGAAGAACAAGATGAAAAGGAAGAAGAAGAAGATGAAGAAGAAGAAGATGAGGAAGAGGAAGAAGATGAAGATGAAGAAGAAGAAGACAAAGAAAAACAAGAAGAAGAATAGTACAAAGTAGTAGTAGAAGAAGAAGAAGACTTAGAAGAAGTAGAAGAAGAATAAGAAGAAGAAGAGAAAAAAGAAGACGTAGAAGAAGTAGTAGTTGTCGTCGTAGAAGAAGAAAAAGAAGAATAAGATGATGAAGAAGAAGTTGATGACGACGATGAAGAAGGAGAAGAAGAAGGAGGATGAGGAGAAGAAAACGAAGAAGAAGAGGAAGAAGAAAAATGTGAAGAGGAAGAAGATGAAGAAGAAGGCAAAGAAGTAGAAGAAGAAAAACAACAAGAAAATG